>CABFOW010001533.1:120661-142416 GCA_902141385.1 Timema californicum
GTGAGAGTTAGGAGGATGTGACATTCTTTTTTAGTCGGGAATTTTAGGAAATGATTAGGGAAAATCAGGGAAAAGGTCGGGGATTTCTTTGGTCAAGTTGAGTAGATACCATGAAAAAAGCAAGAAAATTGACTCACAAATCTAAAATGACAACAATTGACCTATAAAATATACATTTCTACAACCAGGGAATCATGAACGGAGTTTATATACAACTGAGCATTGTCTGATGGGCCAAAAAAAAAAATTAAATGTCATCAAAATCCGGGCTCTGCTTATAACCCATGCCTAAATGTTAATTCAATGCTAAAACACAAAATATAATATGAATGCACATTGATATTGACATAATATTTTTCAAATACTTAAGATATCGCTAGGCAGGGTACACCCGCCACATGAAACGCACATCATATTCACATTTTATGGAGTACAATTGATCAATTATTTTGAACATTAAACCCATTTTAATGATTCTGGAGTATCGTAGTATTTTTAACTAACAAACTATATAATGATGTTAGTTCGTATTCATAACAAATATAAAACTACATTCCCCTAATTTAACCATTGAATTTTTTGCTTGGGTAGTAAATAAATTAAATTTCTGTTGACACCACCCGTTTAGGACTGCTTGGGTTTATAAGGAATGAGGGAGGAGTGTTTACAATAGTAAGGTCAGTAAACTAAGACAGCTTTTTTTGAGTGAGATATTAAAGAAGTATTGCAGTTGTTTGTAGTAAGTGGTTGGACAGTATCTTTGCAAGGTCAACAAGCAAACAGTGTCTGAATCATGAGCAAGATTATTAAGTCGAACACTAAAAAGCTATTGAAGGCTGCAACACTTTAGTTTATTTTAAAATTAATTATGCTGAGTTAAACTCTTAATATATTTCATGAACAAGATATATTTTACTTTGTTTTTGGTGGAAACATTGTTTAAGGTGAACTGCCGATGAGGAATATTGGGGATTCATTTTAAAACAAGTTTAATTCAAAATATAGTAAGGACATTTAGTGAAAAGCTACCATTGAAGTCCGTTCAGTAGCAAACCAGATCATAGACTTCCACATGACTTTGTTTACATCAAGTCTAAGCCTAAGATAAATCGACAATACCGACTATTCTAGCATAGCACTACTGTAATTGCTGCCCAGATGTCGACACTAGTCCAGAAAATTGTGGATACCAGTTTGGATGTGTCTACTAACCATTTTTATCTCTAAATAATTATAAATGAGAATTGGCATTCTATAAACTTAAACTGGTTCTGGTTTTTATGTGAAGAATTAAGGCACCGACAAACCAAATTGACATAATACTTTAATAAAAATGACGATAAATCATATTTATTTGCTAAAACATTCTATTTGCTTTATTTTAGCATTTCATAAATTTAATCTGGTAAAATGCTGCAAAACTTCACTAATCAATTAATTTCATAAAATCCTATTCTAGTAAATGTTTTAGCTTGTATAGGAAATTTTAAAAAAATCGAAGATTTTATACATTTTTGTTTTGTTTTCCATCAATTTTTCTTACTTTCATACCTAACAAATTATTTTAGCAAATTTCATGAATAAATTTTTTTCATTTGTTAAAATTATTTTTAAATGCTCTGTTTTTGAAGTTTATCTCATAAATTTACACTTGTTGTGTATATTAAAAATTATGTGACTCAAGGTAGCTCTTTATTGCTTATGTTTATATTGTGTTTGTGTTTAGGTTTTCTGCCCACTCAGCTCCCCGAGTCGTGCCTCACTATGGCACCTAGACTTGACTCACTCCAAGGAGCACAATGCAGGAAACCTTTGCTTGAAGTTAATCGTAAGTGTTTTGTGGTAAAATAAAGTCATCTGGTTAGAATGAAGAGGAAGGGCCATAGGGGAATTAAGGAGATGTGATGGGAAACGAAAGGAGAAAAAACGGAATGGGATATGAATAGAGAAAAGGTGATGGGGACAAAACACAGGATAATAAAGGTAGGTGATCCAGGTGTATGCCCCACAAGTGGGGTGCTCAGCAAAAAAAGAGGACGCGTTTGAGGAAGAAAAGAAAGGCATTTGGAACATGAGTGTTGGGTAGTAATGGGGGAGCTTAACGCAAAAGTAGGAAAAGAAAGAAGAAGGCCTGAGTAGGTGTTGGGGAAAGAAGGGTGGAGAGAGAGAGAAAAAAGGTGGCTAGAAGGTTGTTGGAGCTATGTGCAAGAAATAAAATGAAAGTGGTAAACAACTATTATAAGATTTAAAGAAAAAGCCATAAGATCACTAGATACAGCTGGGATGAGGAGCTAAAGTCGGTGATAGACTACCTTATCATGGATGAAGAAATAGACAGACTAAACATCAAGGTAATATTAAATAAGTCTTTAGATAGTGACCACAGGTTGTTGGTGGCAGACACAAAGAGATGAAAATGTAGGAGAGGTAGCAAGATAAAAAAGAGAAAGGGTATGGAGGTTAAAAAACGAAGAGGAAAGAGGGGTATACCTAAGAAAGACAGGAAGCTTGGTGCCCAAGAATAAGTTACAGAGGAGATATGTGGGAGGACAAGCGATAAGAGGAAATGAAAGTAGATACCCTAGTGGATTGATGGGGTCAAGTAAGCAGTGGAGGAGGAGAATAAAGAATTCAGAAGAAATTTTAAGAATATGCATTAGGATACAGAGGGAGAATAAAAGAGAAAAGGGGTTGGTATGGGAAGCCAGGGAGGATTGAATGCAAAAATGGATTGAATGTGGAAGGAAGTAAGAATGTGTTATATAGCAATTAAGAAAGAGGAGGGAGGAAAGACAAGAAGTTAGTATGATGGATGAAGAAGGAACATTGAAGACAGGAACTATGGATGAGATAATTTGAGATGTTCAACTCGGAAGAGTAAAGGGGTGAAAGTGACAACATAGGAGCAGGACGAGAGAGTTGGATGATGCGTTAAAAAGGATGAAACAAAGACAAGCACTCTGTTGACGACCTGACTATGGTAATGATAATAACTTGGTGAACTATGTATTTAGTGGTTATAGGTTGCTAAGAGTGATTTGGAAGCAGAACAACGCACTGGAAGACTTAAAAGGGAGTTATAATACCTATTTTCAAGAAAGGAGACAGCAAACAGTGTACAGATTATAGGGGGATAACACTGATATGGCACTGTACAAAAATATGAGAAGATACTATAAAATAAAATGAAAGAAAGGTGGAGAGCGGAACAGCACAGATTTAGGGAACAAAGGTCTACAATAGACTTGATCTTTGCCATATGACTGCTGATGGAAAGAAGTAAAGACATGTTAGCATGGATAGAAATAAAGTTTGGAAAGCCGAAGAGGAGTTTTAATGGGAGTTAAGATTGTGTATGAGGATAGCTTAAGTTGTTTTAGGCCAAAGAGTGGGAAGACAGAGTGGTACCAAATAAAAAAGTGAGTTTATAAGGGGAGTGTTCTCTCACCACTTAATTGTAATGGAAATGGTAATTAATAAAGTGGCAGAGAAACTTCGGGACTAAAGCCATGTTTTCTGATTAGTTGATGGTATGGGGTGAGAAGGAATACATAGTACAGGAAAAGCTAGAGGAAGTGAAAGAGTGTGGAGTGAACTCTAGCATGGGAAAATGTGAAGTGATGGTAATCACAAAGAAGAGTGTAAGGCCTAGTAAAACTATAAAATTGGATGGAGTAGAGTTGAGAAAAGTACAGAACATAAAAGTGAGGCGAAAGGTGGAAGTGGAGAGGATATAATGAGAAGAGGACAGACGGTAGTTGTTTTATAGGTGTGTAAGAGACCTGCTATGGAGAAGTGGCCTTGAAGTTTAAGAAAGTAATTTATGAAGTGTATTTTGTATCTATTGTCACACATGCTCCAGAAACACAGACAGTGAAATTAAAAAGAAAATAGGAAAATGGAGGCTATGGGAATGAAATTTGTAAGGAGCATGTTAGCTGTTACAAGGAGAAACAAGATTAGGAATGAAGTTATCCTTGAAAGAATAGGAGTACATGAGATAGTATAGGAAACAAGACTGAGGTGGTATGGCCATGTAATGAAGATGTAAAGAGAGAGGATGCCAAAATAAAAATTGGAACTGAAGTATGTATGAAAGAGACCACAAGAAAGGATAATAAAGAGATGGGAGGAGCACATAACAGAAAGTGTGCATGTGATGGGAAAAGAAAGGAAGCCATTAAAGGAGGAAGAATGGTGGAAGGATATAGGAAAATGGAGGCATTTTATTAAATTGACCCAGCCACAGGCTCGAATCAGTTTGTGTTGATGATTACTCATAAATTACATATTAAGTCTCAACAGCACACTCTCTCCTTCATCTTTTTTAAAATTATGTTTTTGTGATGGTCTATATTTTGTCCCTTTTTTGTGTTGAAAAGTCACTTTTTTTGTGCCTACTTATCTACTTTTAAGGTCATGACATGTAATAAGTTATTGAATTACTGTATTTCATATTATATACAACAAAATCAACATTGTTTAAACTGACATATTTGTTAGTCTTGAATGTGCAGGTTGTTTATTGTGGTAACTTATTTATATTATTGCTTATTTTCAATGTAGGATCTATTTTAGTATTATTTGTGTTGAACTGATAACTAATTTATCTTAATTTTTTTTAAATGTTGGTTTGCTCCATTTCGTCTCTCTACCTTTTCACTTCATCTGGCCTTTTATGACAGAAAGGATTAGTTTTCAGATTTTTAGTGTTAAATATCTTACGTTTTTTAATGCCACATGACTTCCCATACTAATCTCCACCATATATTCTGTTTGTTTAAACAATAGCACTAGGGCTGGCATAAGAACCGGGCGGCTGCCCGGCCAATCTAACCTAAGATAACTTGGGAATAACATGAAAATAATTCCCAAACCTCACAACTCAAGACTTAACATAACCTATGTGAAATAGTGAGGTTGCTAGGCTTAACACTCTTTCACTTTATGAAATTTGACAGAGTGGTATAGTTTTTTAATGATTAAAATGGTCTATGGTGCCAATCTTAAAAAGTTAATTTACATCAGTCATCTTGAAAAATGGTATTTTGTTATTTCTTAAATCATTCATTATATCAAAATTAAAGAGATGTGAACATTGTGTACAGAAAATTTTCTAATAGGTTTTTTTCTTCTTTTTTTTCTAACCATTTTCATAGTGAAACGTTTGTAGTACTGTATGATAACCATTTATGGAGTTTCCCTTTCAGATTATTTTCATGCCACACCTAAGTTACGCTAGGTTTGGCCTATGCATAGGGATTTTTGGGGGGGGGGAGGGGGTAAGGGGGTGTCGAAAACTGTAAGTTTATGATATGATGTAAAGACTTGCTACTAACCCCTAAGAATTAAGAACATTGTTATTTTATACAATAGTAGCGTGACTTTCTTTTCTCCTCTTCCCCAGTTAAGGTTAGAAAATTGGATGATTCTATAAGCTCTTTGAAGTGGTCCTCGTTTAAAGAATTTTTCAGACTCTTTGACGGCTATTTAGAATAGTCCTGCCCCAGCTCTCCCCCACACCCTAAAAGATTTTGAAATTACACCCTAAAAGATTTTGAAATTAAAATATTTCTTGAGGATATTTGGGAAATTTTTGAAAATTGGACGTCCGGTAAAGCTATTTTAAAAAGTGCTCAACAGATTTTTTTTAAATATAAATCAGATTCCCTATAATATATTTGAGGTGGTGCTCAACCAGAATCTAAAAAAAAATAAAATGAAATGCCCTAAAAGCTATTTAGAATGTACTTCACTTGATTTCATTTTCGAAATTTAGATACCACTTGGAGTTATTTGAAGTGGTCTTCCCCCAACAAATCTCTTAAATTGGATGCCCTTAAAAGCTATATGTAATGGTCCTCAACGGGTTTTATTTTCCTGTCATGGTACATTAGGCTTAGAGTTGTTGGTTTTGGGGATTATTTTCATACTATCTTATTATTACTTGTTGTATAAGGCCATGCCAAAAAAATAATCCTACCCGGGTGCAAAATCTTCCGCGAGCTTTCCCTTAAAATCACCTCATTTATAAAAATGATGTTCAAATAGTTTAATCAAGCTAAAGATGATCCTTTAGACCAATTCATTCTGCACTTTGTACAATTATTTGCATTTGAGTCTCCAATAAGTCAAGTTTGAATATATTATGTTTGGATTAGATACCTTTCTCTCCAAATATAAATATTCATCTGTGAAGGACAAAACTATTTAACAAGAGACATATTTTTCCTGCATTCCTGCTTTTAATTAATTGTTTAACTCTAAACAATCATAATGTAAAGTTTTTAGTCATCCTGACATAAGCTCTAGTTCAAAAAGTTGATAACAATTCTTAAATAAAAATATCATATTTATTTATTAATCAAAATATTTATCTTGACCATTTTCATAAAATTTTGATTTATCACTCCACAATTCAGTAAGAATGTGTGCTTTGTTACAGGTGATGTGATCCAGGGCCAAGCTGTCTTCAAGAAGCCCAAGGACCCTCGAGACCCCAATATAATGGCCATAAACCCTACTGAATGGAGCTGCCGGCGTAATTTGTCAAAACTAAAGGACCAGCTCACTGACCTTATTAAGGTCATTAAACCTTCCAAGTCACCTCTTGGAGGTATGTACATGATTTTAAAATGTACTCTGAGGCAGTCGCCTATCTTTATTTGAAATATTCTTTCTGTAGCTCATGCAGTGATTGTTTCTCATAATCTTGCTTTTATGGTCATAATTTTGATATATATATATATGAGTATATGCGTTAACGGGGGAAAAGTAAGGTAATTTGATCAAATTTCTGGAATTTTCAAATATTCATTAAAATAATACAAAACTTTCATTTACTATAGTCAAAATAACATTTTTCTTCCAGTCAATTTATAGTCACCGTTAATCTTTTTTTAATACAGTTGAGCATACTAATCTCAATTCTCAAAGTCAACATGTGATTTTTGTGTCACCTTTTCACCCCTCTCTGTGTGTCTTTAGACAACAAAGGGTCATTGCTAAGTGTATGTCCGAGAACTCGATTATGTTATTGAAAAAAGAAACTAAACTTTTAAACTGTACTTGTGTATTCATGATCTCATTGAAATCTAACTTAGATCACATTATATTAAGTTGTTATCTTAGTAAAATAATTTTTGTAATATATGGTGACTGGAAAAGTTGGGAATTGGCTCTAGAAAAGTCAGCAAATTTTAAAATATAGTTTTATTGGACACCCTGATTTTAAACATTTTTACAATATTATACTATAACAAAACAATATAAGAATTCTTCATTGTTTCCCATGATCTGGAAAAAAGGGAAAAGTCAGGGAATTTGCTTAATCAAAGAAAGGTCAGGGAATTTCATTAAATTTCTTGAATTTTTGCATATTCACTAAAAGAAAATACTCAAATTTTATTTACAATAGTCTAAATTACATTTTTCTATGATTTAGTACACACTACAATCTCTTTAACACAGTTGAACAAACTAAAGTTAATTTTCAAAGTCAACATCATGGGATTTTTGTGTGTCATCTTTCTAACCTACTACACATTTATCTTTTAAACTGTGTTTGTGCAAAGCAATATTTCAATATCTCAATATTATTATTATTAGCACCGCGTCTTACTACCCGTTCGGGTTATACGCACTTACGCTAATGTGCAATGGTAGGGTGAATGTGGGATGAAATGAAGGACCTACAGTTTAACGTGGAATCCGAACCACGGTGGAGACCAGGCATTCCTCACATTCACAAGATGTCTTGTCAGAGGTGAAGAAAGGGTTTGGTAATCAGATAAATCTTTGCCGGGACCGAGGATTGAACCCCGGCCGCCAGCATAGAATTCTGACACCTTACCCCTAGACCACCAGGTCACCAATATCTCAATGTGGTCTCATTGAAATCTAGATCACTATACCCAATAGCCCATCACTGTAAACCTTCATAGTGTGTCACAATTTCAGCATATTATGTATTATATTTGAAAGAAGGTATAGGAAAGGTGGATAGAAACATATAAAAGGAGGATGAACACAATATGGCCTATACAATGAAAAGAACACAGTTCATCCTTTACACTGCTGCCAATGGACAAAGAGGTAATGAATGTCTCTTAAAGAAAATTGATCGTCACCGCCCAATCCCCCGACCTAAGGTTTCATTCTATCAGAATTCATTGTGTTTTCCCCCTTTTATATGTTTCTATCCAACTTTCCTATACCTTCTTCCAAATATAATACTATTACCTCATAAAGCGAGAAGAGGTTTTCCTTAGAGTTATAGCATATTATGTATGTATTTTTGCTTCAAGTTGCAATCTTAATAAAATAATGTTTGTATTCTAGTTACAGGAAAAGTTGGAAATTCAGGGAATTTTAAAATATAGTTTGTCTAGACAGCCTGTTGTTGTTTCTATTCTAATGAGAGGAGTGGAGGTAGTTTATTTTGTCACATCCTCGATAATACACATTGAAAACTCAAAAATAATGGGTTGACTGTACATTTTTACCAGAGTTGAGTGGAATCCACTATTTTACGAATCTAATTTTTCATCTACTTGTAGTAATATTTTCACCCATTCAAACTCTTATTAATGATCTGTGTACTTTTAGCTATTACCTCAGTTCATTATAAAAGCCATATTGTATTTATTTTTATCCCGCTTTGCTGTATCTTCTTCTGTACATATTATTTTATCCATCATATCTAAATAAATGCTGTTGTTCTAGATGAGTCAACTGACCCCGCTGCTCAGCCCGTTGTGTGGGTGGCCAAATGGGTGGACTATTCGGACAAATATGGGTTCGGATACCAATTATCTGATGACAGTGTGGGAGTTGTCTTCAATGACTGCAGCAAACTCACCATGCTCTCCAATGCAAAGTGAGGCATCTCTCCTTTTTAACTCCGACTATGATCAACAAATGTTCCTATGACTTTATGGACCAAGCTGCTATTTGGTTGCAGAATTAAAGTTTTTCTTTTTTCCCCAAAGTGACAGAATAAGACTTCACGAAATTATGCTATTTAGCATGTACTCTGCCTCTAGAAAGATAATCTATCCATTTAAATTTTAATATCTTTTAAAACATAACATATTTTCTTACAGACCACACAGTAGAACTGGGTGATATAGCGTGAGAAATTGATTTAATATCTACATCTTGATAATGAAAACCTTTTTGCTTTATGAGGTAACTTGACTATATTTGGATTTGGAATAAAGTGGGGGAAAGGTGTATAGAAACATATAAAAGGAAAGGAACGAACATAAAAAAAAGAACACAGTTCACACTTTACATTGCTGCCATTGGACAAAGAGTAATGGCGATGGCTGCCTCTTGATCGACCGCTACAGCTCAATCCCCCGACTTAGGTTTCATTTTATTGGAACTCATCAGAAAAGAGTGTGAAATACACACCGCAAATTCCTAAAAGAGGAAACCAAAAAACCTCAAAGGGAGAAAAAAGGCAATTTACTACCATTCTTTACTAATTTCCTCTTTTAGGAAGTTGTATTGCTTGTTTCACAATCCCTTCTGATGAGTTAAGATAGACTGAAAAATAGGTCAGGCGATTTGCTGGTAATGTTTAATTTTCTTCAAGAGGCAGCCATTACCTCTTTAGTCCAATGGCAACAATGTAAAGTGTAAACTGTGTTCTTTTTATTGTAAAAGCCATATTGTTTATGTTCCTTTCTTATCATTTAAGTTTCTATCTATCTTTACTGCACCTTGTTCCAAATATAATTTAATATTTACATCAATATTGTGACACAGCATACATTTATCATAGATATTTTATTGTTTATTTGCTGAACAAACTATTTCAGCTCCCATTTTCTGAATGCTAAGACCTCACCTTCCTCTTCAATTTTCCTTTTTAAAAGCTTTGAAAAGGACATTTTGAGGGCACATTATTTGAAGCATTATTAACAAGTTATCCTGTACAACATCTGATATCATATATTTCAATTTGAATGCATTCAAACTAGGTTTATGTTAACCACTTATTTATATTTCACCAAATAAAGTTGAAAGAAATACTACGACCAGATGCTACAGCAGACATACAAAACTGATTTCAATATTTTTGTTATCTCTTAACTCTGAAGTAGGAAACTGCCAACAAAACGATTTTTTTTCTTTTTGGTGTCAGCTCATTCTCTGCAGTTAGATATTTCAGAAGAGGGACAAGAATGTATTGCCACATTTTATGCTGACATACTATCTGCTATCTCTTTATCTAATTCTTTATACTCACCAACACCATACAGTCACATTTATTGAAAAAGAGTATGGCCAAATTGAATGTAGGCTCTGTTGTTCTCAAAGTTTTATTCATCAGTTCACACTGAATATTGTGTCATTATAAGCTCTGCGGCCACACAATATTATATATTTTTACATGCTTGACTTAGATCATGCGACCACCAAAGCAGGTTGATCAAACGTTACAGCTACAAATAGCATGACTTGACATACAGTATGAATATGTGAAAGTAGATCTAATAACTTTTCAGATGTTCAGATAGGTCCTTCCTACAGGTGTCTACCATCCGGGAAAATCAGGGAAAACGGGAATTAGCCGGGAATTTGGAGTGATCGGGGGAAAAACAGGAATAAGTCGGAAATTTGGTAACTCACAATAAAAATCCGGGAAAATTATATTTTAATCAAAATATGAAATACAATAATCAGTAAATTGTGTCATTTTTTTGTTTGTAGCTGTGTAATATATTTTTAATTCCTAGTAAACAATTTGAGTTCAACTTTTAAAACTTATGATTATTATTATTATTATTATTATTATGATTATTATAACAAGATTAATAGAAAGGGGGGGGGGTTAAAAGGATGTGACATACTTTTTTAGTCGGGAATCTTAGGAAAGGATCAGGGAAAAGGTCGGGGATTTCATTGGTCAAGTTTAGTAGACACCATGTTCCTATGAAAATTGGACAATATGAGTGTGATTAGTCAAATAAATCTTTGTGGTCTATACTAACCACTCAAGTTTGTAGAAAATCGCAGGAATACTTTAATGAGCCATAAAGTTAACCAAGTAGAATAGTCAATTGTGATATTTGCTTAGTGCTTTGATGGTAAAATGATCTCAACCTTTTATATGACCAACTTTACCTCATAAAACTTTAGTCTTATGAAACAAGACTAAAAAATTGAATGTGTGTTGTTGGAATGCAAATATTTAATCTGGAACTTAACGAAAGTTTTCTGGCGACAGACAAATACTATAAATATAATCTTGAAAAACTAGGGGTGTAGGAAAAGTATGCACACATTGAACCAATTGTTGGGGATCTTTCTTAGTGTGTAATATTTTCATCTGTCTGTAGTTTGCTCAGGTGCATTGTTTTAATAATGCATTGGAATTGTTTAATAGTTGTCACCTTCCGGGTCCAATAAAAAATGTTTGTTATTAAGAAGTGCCTGTTATTTGGAGATATAATTTTAAAATGTTTAAATATTATAACGCTTAAAAACAACTTAACCTCTATGAACCTAAAAACTCTTGATATTTACTAAAACAATAGGGGTGTGCGAAGTCCACTTTTTTGGTTCCAAGGGAAGTTGAGTCGAATATGGAAAATATTCTCAAAGTTGAATCAGAGTTTGAATATTTTTCTATTTAACTTGAATAAAATTATTATGTTGACATTGATTATATTTATCTAACATCAAACTAAATATTACATTAATTTTTTCTAGAGATGGGTCGAATCCACTATTTCTCAAATTGGAATCTAGATTTTATTTTCGAATCGTAAATATTGAATCTGAATCTAGCGAATCATTAAAAAATTTATTGATTTACAAATGGGCCTACATTACACAATACAGGCCTAAGCTGTAAATTAAGATTAATTTCAATCATGCTTTCAATTTTAATCAACCCCAAATAGCCCTAGCAAAATACTGGTTAAAATCCAGCCAGATTAAACAATCTAGACTCATATTGCTTGGACATAAAATCAATCAAAATTTGAGTGTCTCTAAGCTATTTTTAAAAGTGTTGATACGAGGCATGTCCAGAAAGTAAGAGTACTGGTTGCCCCCTCGTGCTGTGAGGATTTTTTCCAAGTTTGGCAACACTGAGTAGTAGTGGGGGTTCTTCTGAACACGAGCACAGGTGGACCTTGTTAGTATGAAAACTCGCCTTGTAGTGTCCGTTTGTGTGAAATATGTCGATAAGAAATCCCGCCAAGTGTGAGGTGCACACTGTCATCAGGTTCCTTCTTGCTGAAGGAAAAACACCAACTGAAATTTTTCCACGGATCAAAACTATTTATGGCGAAGGTGTTCTGAACCGAACAAACGTGTTTAAGTGGTGCCGTGAGTTTAATGAAGGCAGAACGAATGTTCATGACGATCAGAGGTGTGGAAGACCTTCCATTTTGACCGTTGAGTTGGTGCAAAAAATCGAGAAAACTTTTCGTGAAGATCGCCGATTGACAGTGGATGAAATTTCTGTGATCTTTCCACAACTCTCCAGATATCTTTTATACGAAACAATTAAAGAAACTCTGGGTTTCCTAAAATTGTGTGCAAGATGGGTCCTGAAACAACTGACAGAGCAGCACTAAGTGCACAATTTGATTTGGAAGTTGAGGATTTTCTGAGCTCAATTGTGACTAGAGATGAAACCTGGCTGGCTCATTACACTTCTGAGACAAAAAGACAGTCATCACAGTAGCAGCACAGCAGTTCCCATCTGCCAAAAAATCATGGCCACTGTGTTTTGGGTTCATTTTGATCTAATTTCTGCCTCACAGGGAGACGATTAATGCAGCACGATACTGTGAGACCCTAAAAAAGCTTAAGAGCAATTCAAAACAAACGAAGAGGAACATTGACGAAGGGAGTGCTCTTGTTGCACGACAACGCCACCAAGGAGCTTTTGGACTCATTCGGTTGGGACATTTTGAACCACTCCACATACTCCCCTGACCTGGCGCCTTCAGACTTTCATTTTTCCACCTCCCTGAAGACTCATATGAGTGGGGAAAAAATTTTAACCAACGAGGAGGTGAAACAATGGGTCCTGAACTGGAAGAAGGAAATTGTGGGAAAATTCTTTGAGTAGGGCATCAAAAAGCTTGTGCCACGGCTCACGACCTCCATAGAACAAGAAGGTGACAATGTTGAGAAATAACTCATATTTACCGAAAAATCCTGTAATTTAGTTTTAAATAATTTTTTTTTTAAATAGAAAACTCGAGTACTCTTACTTTCTGGATGTTCCTCGTATAATGACTTAAGTTTCTAAAAAATAATTAAATAAACAAACAGATTAGGCCTGGTTACCTTTTGATCAACTTTAACCATCTTGAGGTTGTTGTTTTTTTATATCGTTGTGTGGATAGGTTTCTTATGTGTTTATAATATTTAGAGAACATAGCAAAAAAAAGTTAGAAATGGGTCAGAGAAGTATAAAAGAAACAAAAGACGGAATAACCTATAGGTAAGGTAAAATGTTTGAAAATGAGGTGGCCCAATGGTTAGGTAACTATCTAGCCATTGGCCCACCTCATTTTTTTAAACATCTTGAGGTATTATGATTTATTTTGATAAAACGGATAAAATAAAATTACAAACTGATTTTTTTAAAGACTAAAACAACAAGCTGAACAATTAAACATAAAGTCTGTTCACGATAAGTTTTTACATGGATGACAGTTCGATAATCATATGTTTAGGTTTTGGGTTGCCAACAATGTTTTGTTAAAAATGTAAAGATCTTTAATTACCAGTTATAAATTACATTTAAAATTAATGTAAACATGAGTTTTCTCATACTATTTAAAAATATATATATAATTTCTTTTTATCCAACTAGAAACAATATTTTAAACATAATTAAAAGTACTTATTCTTCGTTTTGGAACATTATTGATTTTGTGTAATATAGTGCACACATCAATACCTCTTAATACAAGTAACATATTTACTTGGAAAAAAGAAAATTGTCATTTTTTTACATATAATAAATGATTTATGATTATTTTATCTTATTTTGAAAGATTTTTACTGAATAAAATATTTTCATCACTGAATGTCTGCATCATTGTAAAAACTTGTTTACCGTCATGTTCAAACATATGGTTTAAATTCGTCAGTCGCCATTTTGAAGCTATGTTTGTTAGAGGTTTTTGAAAGTGGTGTGAATATATTTTTTAAGTGGAATAAAACGATAAATAAACTTTTTGCCCGTTCTCAAATAAATATATAAATTATATTGGCTTAAATTACTGAGGTTAACTATCACATTACTATATTACCATCTGTTTTCATTACAGTCATCCAAAGTGATAGATGTCAGCTGTTGGCATAGTGATATATTAGGGATTACTTCTAGTAACATTTCGAGCAGTCATCCAGTTAAATTTACCTCGTGAATGACTTATAGAAGTAATCCCTAATATATCACTACGCCAACAGCTGACATCTATCACTTTGGATGACTGTAATGAAAACAGATGGTAATATATTAATGTGATAGTTAACCACAGTAATTTAGGCCAATATTATTTATATATTTATTTGAGGTCGGACACAAAGTTTATTTATAGTTTTATTCCACTTTAAAAAATATTCACACCACTTTCACAAAAATTTCTAACTAACATAGCTTCAAAATGGTGACTGACGAATCTAAACCATATGGTTGAACATAACGGTAAACAAGTTTTTACAATGGTGAAGACACGCAGTTGATGAAAATATTTTATTCAGTAAATTTTTTCAAAATACGATAAAATAATCATAAAATCATTTATTGTATGTAAAAAAAATGACAAGAATTTTTTCTTTTCCGAGTAAATACGATGCTTATATTAAAAGGTATTGATGTGTGCACTATATTAAACATAATCAATAACGTTCCAAAACAAAAATAAGTACTTTTAATTATGTTTAAAATATTGTTTCTGGTTGGATAAATAGAAATTAACTAAAAAAATGAAAGAGTATGAGAAAACTGTGATCTTTTACAAGTGTTGGCAACCCAAAAACTAATTATATGATTTTCGAACTGTCCTCCAGGTAAACTTAGGTCGTGAATCAATTATACATTGGAAATAGTGAACTCAATAATGCCTAAAGTAGCCTTCTTGGTGCTGACTAGCAGCATTGAAAAGTTATTAAACCAATTTATGTATCACCACGCAGAACCATATGATATGCAAAAGTATGTGTTAAGCAGCTGTCATTTCAGACAGTCAAAATATAATTTCATTACAAGAAAAATATGACTGTTATTTTAATTTTTTTATTTATTGTTGACCTTGATATGTTGATGCTAGGCCTAGTTTTAATTATTGATTTCTTATACACTATTAATTTTTTTTTTTCATTTAATCCCATATTAGTTTTTATTATTATAAATTAATAATTTTTAATAAAATTGTTTTTGTTATTTTACAAATAATTATTTGTAGAGATAGGTCGAATCCACTATTTCTCGAATTTGAATCTACATTTTATTCTCGAATCCGAATCCTAGCAAATCGTTATAAATTTTAATGATTAAAAATAGACCTACACTACACAATATAGGCCTAAACTGTGAATTAAGATTTATTTCAATCATGCTTTCAATTCTAATCAGCCCTACCCCCCTCACAAAATAAAGGTTAAAATCCAGACAAATTAAACAATCTAGACTCATATTGTTTAAAAATAAAATCAATCAAAATTTGAGTATCTTTTAGTTATTTTTAAAAGTGTTGTTAGAATGAGTTAAGTTTCTAAAAAAACATGTGAAATAAACAAATAGGCCTGGTTATCTTTTGATCAACTTTAATCATCATTAAAGGATATTTTATTTTATTAAGATAGCAAAAATAAAAATACTGATATTTTTAATAAAGACTAAAACACCATGCTTAACAATTAAACATACATTGGAAATAGTGAACTCAATAATGTCCAAGTATGTTTTATTATTATTTTCTTATATATCCATTATCTATTTTCGCATAGAAAACAAATATATTCAATTCTTGCGATATATTGATTTCTGAGTATACACTCTAATTAAAACACGAACATTTTTTCGACTACAATATGTCCATTCCCATATTATAAGGCAGGACTACGTTTGAATATTTTTACAATTACTTCAATAACATATTTATAAAAAAAAAATTAAGTTAAAATCGATTTTAAAATAAATAATAGATTAGCAAGTCATTATTTGATTCTTAAAACTCGAGAGCTCTTACTAAGTTATCAGATTACCTAAATTGATTTTAAACAAACAATCGATATACGATACATAGGTCGATAGGGATAAATAAACAGTTTTATCGCTTTCTGACTGTGGACAGTATTTATTTTTCATGAATCCCAACAAAATGTTAACTTAAGGATTGTATGCAATAAATTGGGGTTCTTCGCATAGTTGTAGATGGTTAAAACCATTTGGGTAGTAAGAATGAACAGTATCTTTATTTTAATCATTACTCGGGCGAGTAGACATAATATACGTCATGGCAGCTGACTTTGTATCATCCATTGTGTATAACCCGAACAGGTAGCAAGACGCGATGCTAGTAATAATAATGTATCATCCATAATGTGTTCTTATTTCTTTAAAAAAAAAAGCCATAATTTGTTTTATTTATTTCAAGTTTATTTGTAATTCTAGTTTTGATTTTCAGTTTTTGAAGAGTTTTAATGTGTTCATTAAAATGTTTAAAATATTGTTTGTGGGGTGAAAGTTTTAGAAGTGAGCATGTGTCGAAACGGCAGAGTCAAAGTTTCCCATACAGGTGAGAGTGTAGGGTAATAGGCACGTAAGATTTTCCACACCTAACGATTTTTTATTTTTTTTTAAAGAAGATTTTATTCATGTTTATCTCTTTTGTCTGACAAAATAAATATTACGTATTAAGTTGTACTTCTCAAGTAGTCCTTAATTAAGTAATTATTGAATTCAAAATATCATGCTCTCTTTATGAGGTGAAAGATTCGACCATCGAATCCAGTAAAACACCGAATCTCGAATACTTGTCAGGGTTCGGTGGATTTGAAGCTACTCTGAAATTTTTAATGTTGATTGTCTAATAATAATGTTTATGAAACTATTTATCATAATTTGTTTTTGCAATTTGATCTTAAGATCAAAAATGTGTAAGGGGAAGACAACCTTAAATAGCTTCTTGACTACCTTTGATAGTTTTAAAAAAAATTTAGGAACCTTCTAAATAGCTATATTTGGGCGGCATCAAACATTCAGGAGTAGGACCGCTATATAATTATTTCTAGGGGATTTAATTTATGAGAAATCTGGTCTAGCGCTACTTAAAATAACTTTTAGAGGCATCCAATTTTCAAAAATTGGCTGTATGAGGACTTCTCTAGATAGCCTCTATGATTATACAAATTTTTTTTTAAATCCGGAAAGATGTACTCTAAATTTCTCTTGAATTAGTTTAATTTTCAAAAACTCCACTTTTCAGGACCACTCCAAATACATTTTAGGCCATCCAATTTTTAAACATTAACTGGGTGAAAGAAAAATTCCTAAAATAAATCTTGATATCTCCCCTTCTCCCATCACACAAGAAAGGTTCCACCACCACTTTTTAAAATAATTTTCTTATTTCTCAGAAGTCTTAAAATCATGTCATAGACTTACAATTAGGAACCTGTAAAATTGAATTAATTGGGTGTAACGTGAAAAATCAAGGAGAAGTCGGATATATTATAAAATGTCTTAAAATTTTAAAAAAAAAAATGCCCTGATTTTTGAAATATGAACTAGAGAATATTATCAAGTTTAAATTATTAGTTTTATCCCCAATTAGTGTTATTTCTTGATGAGCTTTGTGCCAAAAATTCAAAAGATGGCAGTGAAAACTATGAGATTTTGTGTGTAGGCCAATAACTTTTATTGTAAAAGACTGGTAAAATAAATATGTTTTGGTCTGATAAACATGGGTAAATAAAAGGATAAGACTTATCAGCGCTGTTTGAAAGTGTTTAAAATAAATACATTTCATCTGCAGAAATCAGCTGGGCTTAAAATTTTAATCAACATTTACCCTGGATAATATATTTCAAATTGAAAGAACACCAGAATTCAGGGCCAATGTTTAATTTCCCACGTGTTTTAGACACTCCACTTACAGTATCCTTATTGTAAGTTGTGGATAACCGTGGCATTTTGTAAAACCCGTAGCACCTACATAAATGTAATAAATATTTCTTTGGTTGAGTGCACTGAACACAATTTAAAACTAAAGCTATAAATATCCTTTAGAGGCATCAATTTTTTTTAAAGTTACCACTAAATAACCACTCTAAACAGTTAAGAGGCATCTAATTTTCAAATATTGCTAGGGGGATATAACCTTAAATAGCATCTACAGGTAATAAATTTGCAAAAGACTTCCAGGTGAGGGACACTTTAAGTAGCTGTTAGAACATTCCAAACTTTAAAAAAAAAATATATAGGTGAAAATCACTCCAAATAACTTCTAGAAGAGTATAATTTTCGTATTTATCCAAGTGTGGACCACTCTAAATAGCTTTTGAGGGCATCCCAAGTTTCAGAAAAAAATTTGAGGGTTTCTGATTCCCCTTTTGTCTTGGGAGCCAGGAGGTTAAAAACACCTTTATTTTTTACTGCCTATCCTTGTTACACATACCACTAAATAGTATTATTACTTATAAAATAAAAAATATATATGGCGCTTACCTATCATTTTTAATTGTTGACTGAAAAAAGTTTCCACGTTCTTCCCCACACAAGTTCCTGCTATGTTGTTACATTACATTATAACAAAGAAAGACATACAAAAATGTACTATCCGTGAAAAATAAACCTTCTTCAAATAGCTTTCAAAGTCATCCACTGTCTAAAATTATACCCTGCTAAGACCTCTGGACTCCCTCTCAATCGAGCCCCCTCCCCCACCTCGATTTTCAAATATTATCCAGAACCCCTTACATTTAGCGTTTTAAGTTTTAATAATTTTCAAAATAATATTGGCAAAAATTCAAACTCTTAATGCAGGCAAATGACAAATTTCTTTATTACATTCCTCTTTAAGGAAAATCTCTTTTCGCTTTATGAGGTAATTATATTATATTTGGAAGAAGGTACAGGAAAGGTGGATAGAAACATATAAAAGGGGGACGAACACAATATGACCCTTACAATGAGAAGAAGAACACAGTTCACACTTTACACTGCTGCCAATGGACAAAGAGGTAATGGATGTCTCTTAAAGAAAATTGATCGTCACCGTCCAATCCCTCGACCTATTTTTCATTCTATCGGAACTCATCGGGAAGGAGTGTGAAATGTGCAACGCAACTTCCTAAAAGAGGGTAAGGATCATATTGTGTTCGTCCCCCTTTTATATGTTTCTATCCACCTTTCCTATACCTTCTTCCATTTATTACATTCCTGTGTTGGCAAAGATAAATTTTGGCCAAAATGAAACATTGGACTATAAATAATGTTTATTTTGGAATTTCATCAGGAAATCATTCAATGTGTAATGGTAAAAAATATAAAATAACATTCAACTATAGAAAAAAAAAATTACCAATTGAACAACCTTGAAATTCCCAGGCTTATTATTTATGTTGTTGACAATATATACAATGGCTAAAATATTATTTTAAACCAGGCTCAATGAAAGAGACCCATGATCTAGTTCTGCATGAGATAAAATTAAAATTTAAATAGAGAAGGGTAAAACTTTTTGCGGCACACCTCTCTAATTCATGTACTCTTGCTGCATTGATGTTCTGCCGTAAATAAGTAAATTCAATCTTCACACAATTCTCGCTGTCACTGACAAAGTCTGTATGGGTGATTGATGCCAGGATGTAGAACAAATACGTACGGTGAAACTCTAAGCTGCTTTTGTGAGAGTTGAGGTGTGACATCGGTGTCATTGCCTCTGGGGATTCGGAGACAATATTTTACCAAATTAGGAACCAAGGAATAGGGTACATTGAAATAGGAAGATGAAAAAACACTTCTGTCTACAATATTTTTTACAAATTAATCAAAACATTGAGAATTTCTTAATACAGTAGGCCTATCGGCATTGATTTCTACGAAAAATATTCTTAAGGCCTTGCCTACCCTCCCTGGCGGTGTGTTGAGCTTTCAGCTTTCAAAATTGATGGTGTTGCTAATGTTATACAAACTGGTGGATTCCAGCCATCAGGTTGGCAGCATTACTGGTTTGCTTAAACAATTGGGAGGCTGGGACCAGTAATCAGTAAAGGCTGCAAGCAAAATTTTCCTAGAACTGATAGAGATAAGAAGTGTAGTGCCCAACAGTAAAGTGTGTAGGCGATCAAGTTGGACTAAAGGTGGGCAGATATTAACATCAAGATACAATCACACTCTCAAGCAGAAAAATTATCTTATCTATCCCAGCCAGCTAGACGCTTCTGTCTGGAGGTTCAAATCCCTGCTGAGGGTATTTTGGGTAGATCTTATTCAATCGCTTCCTTCTACTCTCCCACACAAATGTGGGTACATTTCCTTCATTAATTCTGCCTGTTTATGTATGAACTAATTACGCCATTGGGTTAGGGATGAATAAGTTTCAACTTAGAGGAAGTGTACCCGCATTCGCGTGGAGTGAAAGTAGGAAAGTATTAAGGAAATATCACCCGATCATGATTGAGCCACGATCTCCCAGTCATCTGCAGACTAGTCTAATGTGAGAGTGATGCCTTAGACCATGTGGCCACCAAAGTTGAATATTACCAATCCTAATGTCTAAAAATAACTAAACGATTATAATAACATGACTTACAAATCTTTAAAAATTAGATAATTTAGAGAGGTGGGTGGGAGCTTACGTGAGGGAAGGAGGATCTAAAATCATGTAACAAAGCCTTACCTAATTTAAGGATGGCTCCCTTGCAATAAAAACTATGGGCCATAGATACAAGTCCTAGCAGACGTATCATGTTACTGAGCAGAGTAGAAACGAACTCAGGTCATTGCTTTATAACTATCCTTTTTAAAAAAAATTGAACTATTTATTTTTCAGATTAATATTTGGGGAGGGTAGTGATAAATAATACTGTATACTTATTTATCAGAGAAAAAATTATTTAAGGTAAAATTAGAGATAACTTATTTTCTAAAGATGTTGTCACTAACTATATAATAAATAACCTATACGTGAGTATGTAGCTTACGATTTTGTCGAACCATTTATTTGAGTTTATTAGTAAGCAGGTAAAATAAAAAATAACTAAAATTTAATGTGCTTAATTTGGNGAGTATGTAGCTTACGATTTTGTCGAACCATTTATTTGAGTTTATTAGTAAGCAGGTAAAATAAAAAATAACTAAAATTTAATGTGCTTAATTTGGCCACTGTGCTTTGATTAATTTTTAAACTTTAAAGGCTAAAGAGGCGATAAAATATTTAAGAGGCAGTTTCATTTCGAAGACTAGAACAATTTTGACTATAAATATATATATTATTTTTATTGCTGATATCACCACGTCATACTACCTGTTCATGTTATACACATATATGATAATCTAATTGGGTAGTAATGAGGAAGGACGCATTTGAGAGGTTATCAACCAGCATTTTTATTTTGGGAGATGGGGATACAATTTAGGAAAAACTACCCTCAGTAGACCCAACCAGGATTTGAACCCCAAGCGCTCCGCTATCAGCAGGTCAATTTAACACTGGAGTGACACATTAGATCACTCGGCCACTGAAGTGGGTATATGTTAT
>CABFOW010001534.1:0-40877 GCA_902141385.1 Timema californicum
ATTATAGTCGTGAATAAATACTAGTGTGACAACATCCTGAGTGCCTTCCTCGTACAACACCTTCATAACGACTTGTTGTGCCGCGCCCCAAGTCTGGTGCGCGGACACCTAACGTCGACACCGGTGAAAACGGGGGCTGACACATTGTCGCCTACAGCATTGGATGGGTCCACGAGAGGTGTGGGCACATTATGCAGTATTAAATATGAGTCCCTCACATAAGCGTCTTTATGAAATATTGACACACTCTTGAAGTGAAAAGTTAAGTATCACAAGTTGTCTACTTTGTGTTACATCGAGGGGGAGTAGGCTGAATGTAAAAAAAGTTTAATAAAACACCCGCTTCAGTAGCTGAATGGTCTAAGGCTAAGGTGTCACCTCGTTTTATACTGGCCTGCTTATAACGGGGAAATAAAGGTTTGAATCCTGGTTAGGTCTACTGAGGGTGGCTTTCCCTAAATGGTTTCCCGCTATCCTTCCACGCTAATGAAGGGTAAATTACATCTACAATTCTTCCTTCCTCAACCATGCCCAATTAGTGTAATAATTGTATACGAATGTAATCTGAACACTAAGCATGACGTGCTTATAAAAAGTATTACTATATGGTTTATGGATGACCCCTATGTTCTGCTCATTTTATGAAATTACTCATACCTCCCAAATTTCTGAGCAGCTACAGTACCCTATGTTTTGGAAAACCATTTAATTTATCAAACTGATCAAAGATAGTGAAATATGTGTTCACACTTTAACATTGATAAATTAACAGCCGGGGACTGGATGTTGTGCCTGTCCAAGTCTTATGAAGCTAACTAAGACAGGTCTAGCAAGCCGGTAGTGGGAAATATGAGGCTTAAATAAAAAACTGACTCAGCTCACAGGCGGAAAACAGTTATGGATGTAGCAAAAATACCAATCAAATTATGTGTTTTCTTCTTATTATTGTTAGCACGTCTTCTGGTTTTGGTAGGAAGAATAGTTTCTGCTAGCTACTTAAGTTACTGAAACAATTTTAATACATCCATAAATCAAATCATGCTATTTGAAGCTGTCAATTTTGAAATAAATGAAAAATACCTGTAAGATAGCACAAGTATCATATTAAAATATTATTAATGTTGGCAGCAGAAGAATATGTTTTTAATTTTTTAAACTGTTGTTCCTACCAAAATCAGGCAATACTTGTTCGGCTTATACACGTATTAAATTTAATGTTTTAGGGATGAGATATATATCGCTCAGGTTTTAAAAGAAGAGCCTTGCCTGACCACTAGATAAGTTATTAGTTTTACTTTAACTTATTAATACGTCAGGTCATGTGATCTGCTGCTTTCACTCTTCATAGGTAATATCAATTCATAACCTATGAACTAACACTATCAATATAATAAAATGTTAACAGAGTTGAACGCATCAGTATGTATGTTGCATTCAAAACCGGTCTTTAGTTAGAAAATGTTTTCTCTAGTTAAAACTAGTTTATACTGAATGCCTTTATTACTACTAAAATTTTCTACTATAGCTTGAATTTACTGCTATACATGTTTGAACATTAGATTTAACTAGTTTTAACTAGAAAAACTTGTTTGGGGGAAATAATTCAATCAAAAGCAATTAAGAGTTTGGGAATAAAAAACATTTGTATTGTTTAGTAATATAATAAATATATTACTAAACAATACATTATTATTATTATTATTATTATTGAGAATATTGGTCACACATTGATGCCATTAATATTAATTAAAATAATACAAAATTAATCATACACTAAAGTAACATTTTTAAAGAACATCAGAGAGCCAGCCATGTTTACAATATTGATTTAAAAAAAGTGAAATGAAACTAATCATACTTTAAAAATATATTTATTAGTCTGATACGTTTAACGAAAGTGGTTTGAGTCTTAATAAAAAAACAACATAACATAACAAATAAAAAAGGGAACAAGTAAGTCTCCATTATTTGTTATTGCAAGCATTTCGAGTAACACAGGTTGACTTTTTTCTTACCAAATCACCTTTTTGACATACACGCCTTCTTATACACAGCGAACAAATCCTTGGCCTGTTCCTAAGGGTGCTGTCTTGGCAACAGTTCTTAAAGATAAATTTGTCTCTGGCACTTTTTATAGTAGAAAACATTTTTCTTTGGACACGTCGAATTCGGACCTGAAAACGACCATCTAGTTAGCTTACTTAAAAAGCGATTAAGTATTTAATAGGATCTTCTACGCACTATGCATATTACAATAAAATATTGTAGCTTCAAACATTAATTAATTACTTGCATAGTTAGCAACATTAAACAGTGGCACATTTTCAGTGCTTTGAACCAAGGATCCACTGAAAGTGTTTGGGACGACATTCATCCCTAATTATTGAAATCAATTCAACAATGCAATTTATCAAGTATCCCATATTTCGTTGCTATATTGTGCAAACCCTGTACATCCTTTTGAAGAACCACTCCAATAATATTGCGGAGATCTGATTTTGCTCTGTCGACATCAGGAATCGGTATAATTATATTATCACTGATTTCTAGGGAAGAGTGTATTGAATCCGAAGCCAATATCAATCTCTTGGCCTGTTTTATTAAGTTTTCAGGATCTTTTTGTCTAGCTGCTGATATTTGGGATTGTCGATTCGCATTACCTACTGTTACACCCTCTCTGTTTTCTCTTACTACCCGGCCAGTGAAAATAATAAAAGGGAGAGAGAGAATCTAAGGAACAAGTTACAGGGAAATTATTAGAAATATTTAAAAGCAACTTTATGAGAAGTTTATTCATATTAATAACAAGAGCGCAGATAACAGTACATGGTCTCATTATATCTTAATGAGTTATGTTGGAAATTAAACTCGCCGACAACAACATTATGTCGCAGGTATATTTACAGAAAAGAAACTTGAAATCTAATCATTATCCTGACGGTTCAGTCTATATGAGACAACAACAATACATATGAAATTAAATATGGTACAAGATTATACGGGTCTGATGGGCACCTTGAAATGGTTACCAAAGGTTTCGATATTCACCGAAAGCGAAGATATAATTTTCGTTACTTTAACTCGAAAACCTTATATACGGTAATTACATAACGCGAGAGTTTGGCTAACAGACATTAGTCAAACCCCCACGGGACTATCTGATCCCGACTCAGAATACGGAACCTAAACTATAATTCCATCAACAAACAATACTTCAAAAGTCCCTAAGGGACATACATTAGAAAATATATTTAAATGAGCAATAGGTAATCAAAGTCATCGATAACACAAAACCAAAAATAATAGTTACATTACTTTACGATAATTCAAAAAGCAAACTAAATATGAGAGGTTACCTCGATGATTAGAAAACATTAATACAATTCTCCACAATATCAAGCATATTAATTTAAACTCGTAAAAACTTTGAATCAATTGATAAGAGTGGATATCTACGGGAATGAATATTACAAAAAGACTAGCGCCCAGGTGGTGACATACCAAATGTAGAGTATTAAATTAAATAGAACGATCAAAATAAGATAGTAAATTTTAGAAATAGTAGATTAAGGTTTTAAATACAAAAATTTTAGAGTTGAAAATAAATTAGAGTCCATAACACGAATCACCTATTGTTACGATTTTGATACAAAATACAAGTTTATCCTGCCATTGTCCAGGTCGATGACAAAGGTCCGTCGTCCATCGTAGATGATAAGATAGTCAATTTCGCATACTTGTGTAGCCATTTTATAGGAGTTTCGTTGTATGAAAGGGGAGGTGGGAGACAGAAACACACGCTAGGTGACGTCAGAGATGTCTTCAAACAGTCACGTACACCAATGTTTACATCGCTCCATTGGAATATCAGCCAGTTTCTCCAATCTTCCGATGTCTTATTGGTGATTCTTCTTCCAAACGTCAGAGGTAAGGTACGTAGTTATCCCTAGTTGTCCTCGAAGTTACACAGCTCATTACTCGCCATTAGAAAACGGAGTGCCGGGACTTCTTGTTGACACCTTGTATCTCGCTTGACCCACTCGTCGTTTTGGTACGCCAGGTGTAGGCCAGCCTTGCAGGTTACTAGTGTAAGCAGATTCATTTGGTAAGTACATGAACAAACTATTAAGATAGAATTGGATTTGGTAGTGACATTTATTGTCCAGCATTGTTTTATCATGTCTTATTAACCTACATGAACTACAACAGAGAAGATTACTATTGTAGGGATCCTCATTGAGTTGTAGTATGATTTACTGCGATACGTGCGTTTACGTCATCATGGGGCGGGGTCCTATTGTAACACTTTACAACGTAATGTTACACTACAGCTTTTGGGTCTTCCTGTCTGGATGCAGCTGTAATATGAGAATGTCCACTGCTACTAGCTACAGCCGTTGCCTCCTCTGAGTCATGTAATATTTCCACATCAAAAAGTGCCTCATTTTCTTCATGCTATCACATTAATTTTATTTAAAGCCTCTTTAAGATCATCTTCACCTCGTATATCCTTACTAACATCTAGAGGCAAACTCCAAGTCATAAGCCCTACTCGCGGCTTTGTACCAAACATGGCTGTATATGGTCATTGTTTAATACCAGAATGAAGTGACCGATTTTTCATAAATTGTACAAAACGAAGACCCTTTGACCAATTTGTGGTATTGTCTTGTATCGACGAAGCCAATCTTTTTTCAATGTCTTGTTTAGCACGTTCAACAGACCCTTGGCTTTGGCTGTGCTTTGGTTTTCCACGAACCAGTCTACACTCAATCTAAAACGAAGCCAGCTCTTTTATGACAGAATTAACTAATTAGCTGTCGTTATCAGAGTGTAAAATGCAAGCAGCATCATTAGTCAAATATATCTGTTAATTGATGTGCCTCTTCCACGGCTCTCTTTCTTTGCAGTGCACGTAACAAAACAATTTTTGTCAAGTGGTCCTGATACACCGTTATAAACTCTAATCCATGATCTTCTTGTGTTTGCATGTCAATCAGATCAACTCGGCAACGGCTGTTCATTTCTGAATGAAGTGTAGGTTTCGAAACAAGCCCCCTTTTCTTCATACTCTTTTTATTCGGTCAAGTTTTTCACATAGACATAAAAATATTTATCATCTCTATTGTTATGTTCGCATGTTTTCTTTTATTTCGTGTTCATCAATCTGTAATATCCTTTTTAAAATTTCTTATTTCCATTGTGTTTCTTGATTTAGATCTGCCATGACAAATGCGTACGAGTCCATCTATATGTGCTTAGTGGAAAACTACCTGAGCTGTTGTGTGTACGCGCGCGGGGCGTGTTGACTGACTCACCCCGCCCAATCAAAATCGTTCTAATACTTCACGTGTAAGCTAAATGAACCTTGACCTGGGTCTATATAGTTTTAACTGAGTCATTTTGTCAAAACGCGTTTTGTCTAGTTAAAACCAGTTTTAACTAACATTTATTTTTGACCAACAGTAAATTCTAGTTGTATCAAAAGGGTGACCTGGTGGTCTAGGGGTAAAGTGTCAGACTTCTATGCTGGCGGCCGGGGTTCAATCCTCGGTCCCGGCACAGATTTATCTGATTACCAAACCCTTCCTTCACCTCTGACAAGACATCTTGTGAATGTGAGGAATGCCAGGCCTCTACCGTGGTTCGGATTCCACGTTAAACTGTAGGTCCTTTATTTCACCTCACCATTACACATTAGCGTAAGTGCGTATAACCCGAACGGGTAGTAAGACGCGGTGCTAATAATATAGTTGTATCAAAGATAATAACTATAATTTAGTTTTAACTAGTATTAACGCGTTCTAACTAAAAAAATGTTTTCACTGTAACATACTGTACTTTATTAAAGGCCTTTCATTTTAAAGTTGGACTGTTTTTAACCTTCATATCAGTCGGCTCATGTTGAGTCTGTACAGAATTTCATATTACTTTATTTTATATTTATATATTAATTCTTATTAGAAAGGAGTTAAAGGACTTATGACTCCTGCTATCTATTCTTTGTTCTATTTGCCTTAATTTAAACTATATTTCTTTTATAAGAAATACCATCAGTGAATTTGGTTCAGTTGGGATAATTAAAACAAGATGTATAGAATATCTAGTACAATATTTTAATATTAAATTGATATGACATTCCTCCTAACTTTATTATTACAGGAAGAGCTGAAGAATGAAGATAAAGCAATTAGATGAGATGGAGATATTCATAAAATAATTTACTCATATAGGCTTTTATTACTTTTTCATAAGATGGGGATGCTAGGAACGGTATAGAAAGGGTTTTGCAGTTTTTATGTCAAAACATTTTTTAGTCTAAATAAATAAAATATTGCCCCCATACAAATATAGAATTTAATTTTCCACACCGCGTGATATAGCCTAAACAGTTGTTGGAAATCTGGCAAGGGTGTTCTGGTATGTAATGAAAACTTTTTCTCTTTATTTAAAAAGTTTATCATCCAATTCCACTGCGCTAATGATAACTGTAAATATAAACATGTGAAGAATATTAAACTCTATGTTTCTACTGAAACACTCTTTGATTTAATTTTGGCAAAAAAAAAAGTTTTGATATAAAAAGTGGAAAAACACTGATTTTCTCGATTTCTCTACATCCCCACGTTAATAATAAAAAAACACTATTAATGTGACCACGACAGGGGCGTATTTATTTGTTTGTTTGCTACAACATAAACAAAAAAACTCTTTGCTCAAATTCCAACCAAATTATCAACTCGCATAGTATTTATTTACTAACATCACTAATATAATTATGATGATTCTTTTCTCATGTCCAACGTTAAATGGAACATACTGGAAAGAACCAGGCATCTAAATTGGTTTAATTCGATTTCCACCCAATACCAAGCTTCTATAACACTTATTGAATCATTCATAGTGTTGTTTGGTTCCTTAACACCACGTCTTACTACCCGTTGGGGTTATACTCGTATGTACCATCCATGCTAGTTGGCTTATGGATGAGGAATGTTATATTTAGAGGAAGTGTAGCTACATTTGCGTGGAGGGAGAGTGGAAAAAATCACCTTTCATACACCCGTCCGAGATTAAATCCTCAAAGCTCCCCGTCATCAACCAGCCAATCTACTGCGATAGTGACGACTTAGACTATGCTGCCACCATGGTGAGTGTCCCCATATAAACTCGCCTAAGTAGCGGTGTATAGAACTCAAAATAAATAATTGCATTTATTTAATCCAATTTAAACCAAAGCTGGTATACCTTGGCTGATCAGAATTACACGATACTTTTGTTTCATCGGATTATGATAATTTGTAAAAAAGGTTTTCAGGATTTTGATATTCAAACGATACAGCCAAGCATTACACTATTAAATATTGCTAATATCTTGAATAAAAACAATAAAAAAATAAAAAAACAGAAATGCCTATTAGGATGTAAAATATTTAAAAACAAATAATTTCAATAAGTTTTGAATCCTACCTTAATCAACGTACAGAGAGTAGCACTTTCGTGAGGACCTTCTGCATACTGGTATCTGTTGTCCATATATTTTATTTTTCACACATATTTTCTGTCGTGTTGGAGATTCACTGCTGTTTGTTGCACGAAGCGATTTACCCATTTATTCTCTTTGAAAATTGTTGTTAGCTAATATATATATTGTATGAATCGTATCCAATAGATTACTAAGATTAAAATATATAAATAGGTAATTAAATGTTTAAAAAATGTAATGGTTCGTGAATACTTATCGTGAATGGGCTTTTAAATTAATTTTTTCCTATTGATACATTTTTAATAAATATAATATATTCTAAAACTATTCATGTCGTTAATAATTATATTGTGAGTTTGGTTGAGTTCTTATGCGTTGATATCTTGTGTTATTCAAAAGAGCGGTTCTTGCAACAGATTATTCTAATGGTACAAGGTAAATAAGCAACAATTCTCTTGAATTTTTCAAATTTGTTTGGTTAGCTTAAAGTTCTTAAGGTTTCTTACGTTAAGTTTAATATGTTTTCCTTATAAATAGAAAATAACAAAATTACAGTAATAGTAATAATGGCGTAGAGCTGTGTTGAGTTTATTGTAAAATTTAGTAATGCAATAAAGACTCCATGTTGAGGTTTAGGTTCATAAAATGTTAGATTTCCCCGCGGTAACATAATTGGTAGATGCGGAGTCTTCATTTCAATAAGCTTTTTGTTTCATCACGGCTTACAAAGTTCCTATAACAGACAATTAAATTAACATCAACCACGCTATGATTATTTAATCTGAATTCATTGGTCTTGGAATCTTTAGAAGGAAATATTTAGACTTTCTCTGTTTAAAATAAATACATAATGCCTTTTGTTTCTTTATTATCGTGTTAAGTTTTTTACTTAATGCAATCAACTTTGTTTAAAATATTATATTCAACAATTTTATGAAATACTTTATCTTTACATACCTAAATATGTATTTTACGTGAAATAAACATAAACACATATTGTTTGGAACGCTCTGAGATACAGTTTAATAAGTTTAGTTTTAGGATTATTATTTCATCCTCCTAAGAATAATATAACCGGTTTTTAAAATTTTAGGAGATTAAGAGTTATCGAATATATAAATGATTACAAGCTTGAATAATATGCTTGCAACTTTATTGATTTTATCGCTAACAATATACTGTGCAAGCCAGTTTTAAGTTATTTCATCAAAGGAGCTTATTTTATATTTATTAAGTTGGGTAATTAACTGTTTTGATGAATTCATGAACTTTTTATGTTTGGGTACAACCTTATACTATCATTAAATAATTAATCTATTATATAATATTATGGCATAGCTCCTAATACAGTTTTATACGCATTGCATCTTAATACCCATTTTATACGCTTATGATCTAGTTACTCTAATAGTTGTAGGAATAAGGAAGTTAATATATAGTTGGAGTGTATCCGAATTTGTGTGGAGGGAGCATTGAAAATCTTTTGGCAAAAAAAAACTCAGTATACTCGACCGAGATTCGAACCTCAATCCCCGCTTTACCAGCAGTCTAGTCTCCTGCGAGATTAGCGCTTTAGACTATTTGGCCACCGAAGCGGGTCCTTTTACAGTAATATATAGCATTTTTAAATTATATTAAATATTTTTTTAACTCCCTTAAGCCTTCTTTGGTTTACATGCTCCTTGCTCGGTGACTTAGTATAAACTTGGCTTGCCGCAAATTACAGTAATGGAGTAAAAGTGAGTAAGAAAGAATTTAGGGTAAAGTACCTGAATTTATGTTGATAAAGTGTTGATAACAATTCACGAGGAATAAAAAAACATCGATGTATATCAGGCCAGGATTCTAAGCTCGACTCTTCATCACCGGGAAATTATACCAGACGAGATTTGCTCCTAAGCCCGCATGTACACCTATGTGTATTAAATTAGCCTTAAAATATTACTACTATAGAATCTAGCTCTTACTGTAATAATAAGGGTAAAAAGTAAAAAAAGTAATTAAAATGGTAAAAGTTCAACAAGAAGATTATTATTATTATTATTAGCACCGCGTCTTACTACCCGTTCGGGTTATACGCACTTACGCTAATGTGTAATGGTAGGGTGATTGTGAGATGAAATGAAGGACTTACAGTTTAACGTGGAATCCGAACCACGGTGGAGGCCTGGCATTCCCCACATTCACAAGATGTCTTGTCAGAGGTGAAGGATGGGTTTGGTAATCAGATAAATCTGTGCCGGGACCGAGGATTGAACCCCGGCCGCCAGTATAGAAGTCTGACACCTTACCCCTGGACCGCCAGGTCACCAAGATTCTTATTAATGCTCTTATTTGAATATTTTTCAAACACTAAAAACTCCCAGAAATTGCTGCGAAGACGGTCATATATTTGTTAATATTTAATTCTAAGATGCTTTATTTAAAATATGTCATATTTATTTATGGTATTTAACGTGTACTATCTGAACCAAGTTATTATATTATCACGCTATTTAAAAAAATACAGTTTATTCCAAAATAAACAGTGAAAATATTCCAACAAAGCTCTTTTTTCCTTAACAGTTCTAGAATTTTAGTTTTATAAATAATATTAAAAATGTATCAAAATATGAAACTAGCACATTTTAAACGACTTTTTAATCATATTTGTGGAGCTATGAGACCAGGCTTGATGAAAAATGGCTCTATATTTTTTTAGCCTTCCTCTAACGACTAGAATAATTTTTTTTATAGATTCACAACAAATTTTTTTTAAGATATTTGATAACTAGCAGAGAGATTCCCTCTTTACCTTTAGATAGAAGTTTCGTGATTTTGTTCCCATTATTTCTTATTGACAGGAATATAAGGGTGTCTGTAGGCGAAGGGCGAAAGGAAGCATTATAGATAAGTAGTTTCAAAAAAGTTACTGACCATTAGGTTTTAAGCAGTGTCTTGATAGCGATTGATTGTTTCTTGTTAACTGAGGTAGCCACCATATGTTTATTAATATTTTAACGAAAATCAACATCGGTGGGAACACGAAAGAGGCGTGTATCTGGTCTTGTCTGAACTGCTGGTGATGGGCAGGCTGTTGTATTGAAGGTTTTTTCATCTCACGCTTTCTGAACGCAAATGTGGGAACACTTTCTCTCAATTCCATCTTCCTGATTAATACCTTTTTGGTAATTGAGTATATTATTCTTAAGCTTAAATATAATATAACAGTGTGCTTAAAAGTGGGTATAGTTGGTAACGTTTAACGGCCAAACTTAAAAACTGTAAACTGTATTACTTTCTTTAGGAATGATTTGCTCTACATATATTGGAACTTAAGCTATTAATAAAAAAAAGTCAGTTCTCTCTAATTTTTAAAACTATATAGCTAAATTTTATATAAATTATTTTACATTTATCTTGAAATAGTTATATTAGATCTCTTATATAATTAATTATCTCTAAATTAAAAATATTTTTTGATCTAGCTAGAACAAAAAAAAAAGGNTTTTGATCAAGCTAGAACAAAAAAAAAAAGGATTTTTTTTTTTCAAATTTGATACACTTTACACTTCTAAGAACATAAAAATAATTATATGTATTTGATTTTCTTGGAAATTTCAAATTATTATTAAGATAAAATAGCCTAAGCAAAGTTTACAATAACGTAACTATTATCATAATGTAGCTAAACGAGTGTTTGGTAAAATTAACCTGTGTGAATATTATTGTATATATAAGAAGATAATGATCGTGTGTATCGTAACAATTTGATTTGTTGCACAGTCACAGTGACCATCATATTTTTAATATTCACATAATACAACAGTATAATTTGGAAGCCCACAATAAGTGTTCATCCCTACTCCCATTGCAGATATTTATTTAAATAAAAATCGTCTACTAATTAGAATCTCTTTAAGATTATATAAAACAAAATCTTATGATTAAATACATAAAATATTTAAAACACAGATCTAAAAATTGCAATTTGTAAGAAGACGAACAAAAGTAAAACCACTCCTACCTTTTAAAAGCTATATATTGACTGGAAATTTGGAGAACCTTCAGAAAACTACCAATACATTATTAAGAGTCAGAGTTTAAAATTATTCACTTTAATATTTATGATATTCTATATCTATTGGTAGTATATAAATTATAAGTGAAAGCTTCAGGTTACATTACTTGACGTTTGAATACGTGAAATTAGATCCACATTCTAAATTTTTTTTATAGAAAGGGTCTTTAGAAAATACAAACACGCATTTTTTGCGGACAAAGTTATTAACATTTTACTATTTTGGATTGTTATTTTATAGGTGCGTCGAGGGCAAAGTGAGATTAAAATGGGATATTAAAAAAATAAATTGTTTGCATGAAAGTGTCCTATATTTCTGTAAAAGGTGAAGTTATGCTACCGAATTCCAAACGGTTGACGAGATCCAACATTTTAATATTTTCAAGCCATTTGCGCTCGACTCATTTCACAACTGTTGCTGCATTCATATTATTTTTTTACCGTTTAAATCTTTCTTTTAACTTAATATTAGGTTGAGAAAGTAGAAATATTAAATAAGCTTACATACACACATCTAATCACGCCGCTCCCTTACAGGGTTCATATAGCTAAAAAAACAACTCCGTAGTTAACCCATAATTACTAGCTTGATTCACACTTTCCCATCCTTCACTTCAAGAACATCCATATATTACAGTGAAAAACCGTTTTTGTTAGAAAGCGTTCTTACTGGTTAAAACTAGATTATACTGAATACCTTTGTTACAACTAGAATTTACTGCTGGTAAAACATCAATGTCAGTTAAAACTTGTTTTATATAGACAAAATGCGTTTTACAAATTGAATCAGTTAAAACTATTTAGACCCAGGTCAAGGTTCATTTGGCATACATATGAAGTATTAAAACAATTCTGATTGGTCGAGCGACTCGGGCGAGATGAGTCGGTCGACACTCCGCCCGCCTACACACAACCGCTCAGGTAGTTTCCCGCTAAGCACGTATAGATAGACTCGTACGCATTTGTCATGGGAGATATAAATCAAGAGAAACAATGGAAAGAAGAAATTTGAAAAAGGATATCACAGATTGATGAACATGAAATAAAAGAAAACCACTACAATGTTATGACAAAAGAAACTTACATAAATTAGTGGACGAAATTGAAGAAAAACAATTAGATGAAAAGAGATACAGAAACAATTGAAACGATTAAATATATTCAAGGCTATTAATATTTGTGAGACGCGAAAGTTAGTGACATAAAAAGAGCCTATGAAGTACTACTTATGTGGCCGTTGTTAATGGAGGTCGAGGCAGAATAAAAACTCAAATTTCAAAATAATATGTGAACATAACAATATAAATGATAAATATTTTTCTGTCTATGTGCAAAAATTGTCAGTGTAAAAAGAGTATGAAGAAAAGGGGGCTTGTTTCGAAATTTATACTTCATTCAGAAATGAACAGCCGTTGCCGAGTTGATCTGATCGACATGAAAACGCAAGAAGATCGTGGATTAGAGTTTATAACGGTGTATCAGGACCACTTGACAAAAATTGTTTTGTTACGTGCACTGCAAAGAAAGAGAGCCGTGGAAGAGGCACATCAATTAACAGATATATTTGACTAATGGTGCTGCTTGCATTTTACACTCTGATAACGACAGAGAATTAGTTAATTCTGTCATAAATGAACTGGCTTCATTTTGGCCCGAGTGTAAACTTGTTCACGGAAAACCAAGGCACAGCCAAAGCCAAAGGTCTGTTGAACGCGCTAATCAAGACATTGAAAAATGTTGGCTTCGTCGATACAAGACAACAATACCACGAATTGGTCAAAGGGTCTTCGTTTTGTACAATTTATGAAAATTCGGGTACTTCATTCTGGTACTAAGCAATCACCATATACAGCCATGTTTGGTACAGAGCCGCGAGTAGAGCTTATGACTTCGGGTTTGCCTCTAGATGTTACTAAGGAGATACGAGGTGAAGATGATCTTAAACAGGCTTTAAATAAAATTAATATGATAGATGAAGAAAATGAGGCACCTTATAATGTGGAAATATTACATGACTCAGAGGAGGTGACGGCTGTAGCTAGTAGCAGTGGATATTCTCTGATTACAGCTGCAGCCAGACAAGAAGACGCAGAAGCTTTAGCTAGTACAAGTGGACAGTCTCCGATTACAGAAGCAGCCAGTTAAGAAGACCAAGAATCTGTAGCTAGTACGTGTGCAGCGCCTCAAATAATTCCAGCTAGTGACGAGGATCCAGAAACTATAGCAAATGCGAATCAACAATCCCAAATACCAGCAGCTAGACAAAAAGATCATGAAAACTTAACAAAACCGGCACAAGATAATGAAATTAGCTTTGTATTCAATACCCGCTTCTGTATAAATCAGTGATAATATAATTATACCAATTCCTGATGTCAACAGAGCAAAAGCATATCCCCGCAATATTATTGGAGTGGTTCTTCAAAAGGATGAGCAGGGTTTGCACAAGATTGGGACGAAATATGGGATACTCGATAAATTGTATTGGAGGTATGTATTGTTGAATTGATTTCAATAATTAGGGATGAATGTCGTCGCAAACACTTTCAGCGTCTCCTTGGTTCAAAGCATTGAAAATGTGCCACTGATTAATGTTGCTAGCTATGCAAGTAATTAATTCATGTTTGAAGCTATAATATTTTATTGTAATATGCATAGTGCGTAGAAGCTCCTATTAAATACTTAATCGTTTTTTAAGTAAGCTAACTAGATGGTCGTTTTCAGGTCCGAATTCAACGTGTCCAAATAAAAATGTTTGCTACTAGAAGAAGTGCCAGAGACAAATTTATCTTTAAGAACTGTTGCCAAGACAGCACCCTTAAAATCAGGCCAAGGATTTGTTTGCTAAGTGTAAGAAGGAATGTATGTCAAAAAGGAGCTTTGGTAAGAAAAAAGGCAACCTGTGTAACTCGAAATGCCACGATAGTTTGCTTTGCAATAACAAGTAATGTAAACTTACTTGTTCCCTTTTTTATTTGTTATGTTATGTTTGTCTTTTATTAAGACTCAAGCTTCTTTCGTTAAACGTATCAGACAAATAAATATATTTTTAATGTATGCTTATTTTCATTTAAACTTTTTAAAATAATACTGTAGACATGGCTCTGTGATTTTCCTTAAAATTCTTCCTTTAGTGTATGATATTTTTATGTATTACTTTAATTAATATTAATGACATCGATGTGTGACCAATATTATCAATAAGTATTGTATTAAACAATACAAAATTTTTTAATCCCAAACACTTAATTGCTTTTGATTGAATTATTTCCCCTAAACAAGTTTGTCTAGCTAAATATAGGTTTATCTAATGCTCAAAGATAAAACTATTTCTATCTAAAATTCAAACATGTAGATCAGTAAATTCTAACTATAGCTAGGAAATTCTAGTTTTATTAAAGGCATTCAGCATAAACTAGTTTTAACTAGAGGAAACGCGTTCTAACTAAAAACCGGTTTTGACTGCAACACATACATCGAATTAATGTTTCTTTTTTCACGGTTGATCTTCGTGGTCTTGGGGTAAAGACTTCACCTCAGGATTCCTTGTTCACGGGTTCAAACCCAGATGAGGTCGTCAGATTTATATTGAGCGATAAGTATCCGTATCAAAACCTCATTTGGCGGGACGGTCCCATGTCAATAAGGGTGGCATGTAAAAGAACCCTGAAAGGTAGGTGTAAAAAATTTCCCGGAAAATTTGATATACCTTTTCATTCTCGCTAATAGAAATTCTTGTGTGCTTATATAACCATTCGGTTCAGTAAGTGCACATTAAATATTTCATATAAAAAATCTTTTCACGCATTTGTATACAAATAAAAAATTAAAAAATCTTTTCCCCCCATTCGTCTACAACATTTACAAGATCTAAAATGGCCTACCACTTCCTTTTGATATGAAAGTCTGAAGTTCCCTATTTTACTGTCCGTCAAACGCCCCTCTCCCCCCCCCCCTTCCCATCTTCACAGTGAATGTTCACGACGTTATCCACGTATTTATTCCTCTCCTTGTCATATCTCATCCTTTGACATGCAATCCAACTTCAATACATGAAATATCAGCTCCTTGTTAACATAAAGCTCGAGTTGGTTACCCCGTTCCCCCTCACCATCTAGGAAACAACATCTGAACTGGTGATCTTCTTCGCTGAAGAACATCCCACTTCCTTCCAAGACAATATTGTTGAATTGAGAGAAATGTACCTCACTTCCTGGCTATCGTATTTCCTAACTTCCTTCGTATTACTTTAAACCTAAAATGTTTGTTTTCGACATCGATCTTATATAGTTCTGTAAAAACTTCAGCTATTTAATAACAAAGAATGATGATAAAAACTAGAAAAAAACTGGAGATAAAATGCTCGAAGCTACAATTCATCGAATCCATTGAATTCTTTGGTATTCAAAATTGTAGAGATTCATAAAAATCTTAATAAATATATCGAATACAATAAAATACCGTTTACTTCAAATAACTATTTCAAGTAATTTGTAAAAGGAATTATAAGTAATTGTGTAGCTGGGAGTATAGCAAACTCACAACAAAAAAAGGAATAAAATGTAATTGGTATGTTAAAATAAAATTCAGTGGCACCAAACCTTAAACAAACTTTTTTAATGTATTCTTAAATATTTTAACTTTACTAAATACCGTATACATGTTTAAATATTCGAGATTCAAAACAAAATTTATGATTTGGATTTAAGAACTGTAGAATTCAACCAATCTCTAGAAAAAGCACATTTATTGCCTGAAAAACTAATTAAGAATAAATTTATTCTAAACGAGCTCAAAATAACTAAATATATAATTTATCATGTCAATAACGCTACATCACAACTGGCTCAGATTAATGTATTTCACTTGTCATAAAATGTTATTTTAGAAGTTACAAAACTATAATCAAATATTTGGTTAGCTAATTTCGGTGTCCAGATTCAAAATACAACTTTCCAACGATGATTAATTTTAATAATAACTTATTACCCGCCTCGGTGGTCCCATGGTCTGACGACCCACTCTCGCGGTAGACCAGACTGCCAATGATGGGGAGATAGAGGCTCGAATCTATGTCGGGTTTATTGAGGGTGCTTTTTCCAAAGGGGTTTCCACGCAAATGCGGGTGCACTTATTCTAAATTTAACCTAAAATCATTAACGGATGAAAGGTTTATTTTAATTGATTGTTCAGTTCATTTAGTCTAATATAAGACAGAGAAGTTTATAGATACACCATATATAGGCATATATGTGCATTTACAAAATGTTTATGTTTTTATAAGCTCTTAATGTTATTTTATTATTGTCTTAGATAATAAAATAAATGTATAGAAAATTTTATTTTAATTTATTATTACTTGTGTTTTATAGTTTAACAAAATCAAATACATACTTTTGTAGTCATGTGGTATAACGCATTAATCTCACTGGGACATAATAACTTTTGGTGAGGTGGTCTTGTTTGAATACTGACAGAGTGCATTAGAGGTGGATTTTTGATTGTAAAATTCGATGTGGTTTTCTAATCCTCCTCGTATACTAATGCGGGTGTGTTTACTCTTAACAACATCCTCATTCTAATATATCAAATTATTTCATTAATAAAACTGGCTATAAACTCACTTAAAGCTTTTAAAAATGTAAGCATTTAATTCAACTAAATATCTCGCTAACCAAATTTTTGAATAATATTTTTTTCTGATAGATAATTGACACATACATCACACAGGTTCTATAGTGACAGTAGTAATTAGCTTTATCTGCCCATACATGAATAGATCAAGTAAGCTTTATGATAATTTAAATCTACCAGATGTATGGCAACTCTCTCAAGTAAGGTAGGTTTTATTTTGAGGGTGAATGTTCACTATTCGTTAAAATTCCAGTTTTGAAAGTACAGTACTAGCTTTTATTTGAATCCTAGTCTCAGACCCACTAACTAATTCAATTTCAAAATCTGTTGCATAAAATGTTTTCAAAATTAGTTTTACAATAGTTAGTTTTAAAAGGTGCTCAATAATAAAGTAATTATAAAATAATTTCGTATAAAAAAGATGAAGCAACAAGAACAGTGTTCAAGGTAATTATTGGCAGTGATGGCGGGATTGGGAGTAAAGGGGGACGAGGGAATAAGGGAATCAGTCAAGGAGCATTCCATAAAAATTGTAGAGCAATCCAAATTTCAAAAATTTATACAGGACCACTCCAAATAGCTTATATATGCATTTAATTTTAAAATATTTTCACGTAAGGACCATTTTAAATAATTTCTGAAAGCATTAAAAATTCAGATATTTTTTGGTGGAAAACCATTTCAAATATCCTTTAGAGGCATTTAATTCTCAAACATTTCTAGAAAAACTTCCAAGAAGATCTCGTTTTCAAAATATTTCCGGGCCAATATCACCTCAAATATCCGCTAGACTTAGAGAAATTTCATTTTTGATAAGAACTCGGCAGAGGAGCAGAAAAATTTATTCCAGAAGCAACTAGAATTTTAAAAATTTCTAAGGTAAAACCTCTTTAAAACACGGGTGACTATCATTCCAAATAGTATCTGATTAAATACAATTTAAAAAAATTGCTTAGGAAAATAATTTCAAATAGCTTAAAGAGGCATCTAATTGTAGGAAAAAATCATGGAGAGGATCACTTTAAATAAATGTTTTTACACTCTCCCTCAACGTATATGCAGGTACACTTTCTATGAATATAATATCCTTAAAATCATTATTATAATTAGTACATAAATGTATAATCCGAATTGAGAGTATATCGTAGTGCTAAAAAAAACTACAAATAGCTTAGAGATGAATCCTAATTTCAATATTTTCCATAGGGTTGACTACTTTAGATGATAACTTCTTTAGTAATAGATTTTTTTTCAATTCGAGGTGAGCACCAATCAAAATATCTTATAGAGGCATCCAATTTTCAAAAAATTACTAAGAAATTCCATATCAAAATAGCTTCTACAAGCATCCAAATTTCAAAATATTTACGGGGAAGACTACTATAAATAGCTTATAGAAAAAATATATGTAATTTTAAAAAACTGGAAGGAGACCACCACAAATAGCTTCAAGGAGCATCCAATTTTTAAAGTATTTATCAGAGAGGGTAAATAAGTTGGAATGAGAGGGAAGATGGTAGGCAAGTTCTTAGAAAAACTTTTCTTTTTGTTTGCCCCTTTCCCCTAGTGAATTAGGGTTCCACCGACACTGTTGACTGACAAACATAATGGGGAAAGATCATTGGGAAAATATTAGAATGAACAAGAAGAGATAGTGTGTGATAAGGTGGACTGGATATAACTAATCCACATATTATGAAAAGTCTCTAAAATTATATCTGGAGCCTCATCTTACTCTAGGCGAAACGAGCCTTGGTGACATTTTACTCCAAATTATTGCAATCACTGGTTTATTATATATATATAACAGTTGGGTGGACCTCCATTTTCCCTTTAAATTTGTTAAATTTATAGTAGGTATGTGACATTGAATCATTTGAATCTCTCATATCGTCTAGGATATTCAAAATTATAGATTTAAAAAAAAACTGAACTCTTATTTTCAAATTTGGATTATGAATAATTTAAGATTTTATTTTATGACATTTGTAATGGCTTAGCCAGAAATAATAAAAGAACAAACCTAAAAATCAAATCATTAAACTATCGCTCTTTTAAGTGTTTTTTAGAACCACGTCTTACTAATCTTTCAGGTTATACAATTTTATGAGTTTTCATTTACATAATAATTTTGGTCTATTTTCTATATCAAATAAATAATAAACTTTAACAAAATCAAAGTTGAAGGAATTTATCACTGTCCTCATAACAAGTGAGCAGATATTGATGTTTCACGTCTACCTTTAACAAACGGCATTAATGGTATTCCATTCATATCAAAACAACGAATATTGTTGACATATTTTAAGTTATACCTACCTATAGTACTTCTTCCTTCACAAATAACTCATCATTGCTGTAATTCAGTTAATTGTCATCATCTAACCGGTCTGCATCCATAACTAAGTAACTGCTGTCATTTATCCTGCACCTGCCGCATATGGAATAACAATAGAGGCCAGTGGATCTCCATTGTCATCATCTTTGGCAACATTTTCTTGCAGTTAAAACTAATGAGACGCAGTAGGTCTGTAACGGTGTTACAAGGACCAGTTACACTTTGTAAAGTAATACTCACCTACCGTCAGCCCACTTAAGCCACCACATCCACGCACCGTTGACGTCTACGAGTTCCCTGGTCGGTTATCCAACATCATACTGAGGTGAGCCGTGAGGCCACAAATCACCAAGATCAAGGTAAGAGGAAGAAGGGGTTGGCCTTCCTTGCCCCCCCTCCACCTGGATTGTTATACAAACTTCTACCTTAGCACCGAACCTTCCACTCGATTCCAGTTCCATGTCCTACTTTCCTCCACTCTTACCCCTTTCTATCTTCCTCCTTCCCATCCTTTGATACACTCTCTGGGTCCACGTAACATAGTTCTAGCACTAAATATTGCAATGTTTTGTCGGTATTGCACTCATTATTTTGCCGTCTTCATCGAGGTAAGCGACTTGGCTCCTTTTGGACTTAATTATATTAATTGTTTCAAAATTATTTGTTTAGACGACATTTATAACGCTTCAAAATATTGAATCAACATAGAATGCTTCCTTCAAATTTAATAAATTTGGCTAGTATGAAGCCATTTTTAAGTTTTAGCTATACCTTTTCTAGATATTACTTCTCTCGAACTTAAAATAATTTTCTGTTTAACTGCTTGACGGCTGTTTTTCTTAAACACGTTTTTACGAGGGATCTGGCCGTGTTCATTGCTAGAAACTGGAGTTATTTACTATGACCAATAGTAGAATTATTTATTTTGTATTCCAGTCGCTAAACTAATATCTTGCAATTTGTTAAAGACCAGCTTAATGACCAAACTATTTGGAATAATGTTAGAGATAATCCTCGTTAAATGAGAGGTAATTATAAAACATTAGCGTAATATTTTTATTCCTTAAATCATTTACTTGGCATTTAGGTCGCCAAACTAACAGGGTAACATTTGTTAAAAAGCCACGTTTTAGCCAGATCAATTTTATTAATGTTAGCGATAGTACCCATTCCAGGAAAGGCTATTATAATGTGGTTAGTTGAATTTACCTGAAATTATATTAGAGCCTTTGTTTTTAGGGCTTTTTTTGGCTTCGCCATTACTCGGCGTTGCTATCTCCGTTTACGCTTGTTGCTATTTAATTATCATTGTTCTTTAACTAGATCCATAGCATCTTGCCGATTAGACATTGTATAGTCCATACCTTTCAATCACTTTGTATTTATATTGTTATGTTTCTTATGTTTGAATAAAATATTCTCTTGTTATCTTTTACTTATTATTTCTCTTTGAGAAAAAAAGGAGGGGGTGACGGGTCATTGGATGCAGAAGGCAATGCACAAGTTTACAAAACAAGGACATCATTTTTCTTCTGCCATTTCTATTCGGTAATCTGTAGATAACTTCCCAACCAATCCTTTACACGTAAGTCGTATTCGGAAACGGTATTGACGTGCAGCATCACTTGTTGGTGGCAGTTTATATACATCGAATGAATCCCTCTGGCTTTGTTGTACATGGAGTATCTTAACTCATTCAAACCTTTGCAAGTCTCAGAATTGTACAATGAGAGTAAGTATCCTTTTTAACCACTGATGCACTATCATCTGGAACTATAATAGTTCCATAGAAACGTTTAAATTTATTACACAAGTCTGTATTTTAATTTAGAACTTTGTTAGCAAGATTTTAACCCTCTTGAAATATTGCTTATATTGTGTTTGTCTCAGACGCAGTATGTAAAGATACAAATCAATCTTTCAAGCTTTTTAATTATTTTCAGTCGTTGAGTGGGAAAAACTTTAAATACTGTTTTAATATTTCCAGACTTTATCTATACGAATAAAAATATAATGGTATATTTAGATATGTACATATATCTGTCCAGACAACTGTTAATATGTAACATACAAAGGGTGATTGGTGTCAGAAACATCTATTAGTATATTCAATATATCCGTATCTTCGGAAACAATTGATACCGATTCATCTTGCGGGAATTAGCTAAGTCTGTAAGTACGACCAAATTGTCAGCAAATCCTATTGCCTGACGTACATCAAGGTGAGCGTTCCATAGTTGAGTAAAAATAATTTATGAGCTTAATTTTATTTTTGTCATTTTCTTAAAACACCTCTTGTATAGTCGAAGACGGCGAATTTGCTATTACGTTAAATCTAACAGATGGTTTCTTTAAGCTTCGACGTCTGTGCTCTTCAGACTTTGGCATCATACCGGTCAAAAACGACTATCGCTTTCTTGTAACGAGAGGTAGCATGCTTAAAATATTTATTACACATCCCTCCTTGTTTGATTCCCTTTTCTATTCACACAAAATTATGAATCTATCATCAATGATGAAGTTTGTGTCTGCATGTGCACTATTTCCTCAAGGTACTTTAGATTCTAAAATAGTTCTCATGATGGACTTCTTGGTCTTTCTCATTGAAACATTGTCAAAAATAGGAGAAAACCAAGGTGTGAGTTTGTATTGTACGAGGTTAACCAAATTTTCTCGGCACTTCACGAGAATAATCCTACCGAATGACTGTTGGGTAATCAAATTCGTTTATAATGGTAACAATTTAATTCTAAGAGGGCAGTGTATGCATATTGTCTTTTATATGCAGTTTAAGATTGGCAAGATCCTTTCCCGACATTGTATTAATGTGTCTCTTCCCAATTTATTCTGACATCTTCACAATTAATAGAAACATTTGTTACCAAACCGAGCAGAAGAGAAACGAGCTCATTCTCTAAGTGCAGGGCAAAAGGATGATGATTCTCAAGCCAATCCAAGAACTTGTTGTGGTCCTTGATATTCCACGCCTAGTGACTGACTAACAGATCTACGTGTTTCTCCGATAATGGTGTTTGAACGCCACATAAATTTTAAACGTCTCCACATAGCTCCATACACTGGGAAATAGCACATATCAAGCTTGAAAGGGTATTTTCTATTCCGCTCTTAAGTAGGCTAGTAATATATCGTCACCGGTTTGAAATATTGGTCCCATAGCTTTACGGTGTGACAAACACTTTCTGTCAATTAACAATGAAGTTTGATGTTTCACAAGCTCTTGCATCAACGAGTTCGATTCTGCATTTATTTGAGAGGTTCACCTTTTATAAAATGTTGATGTAAATGTATGATTTCTTGTTTGTGACCCCAGACTAAGACATCATAACGAAAACATGGACATCAAATCATTTGATATAAGATGATATGTTGTCCTACAGCACGAGAGTACGCATGATCGGAGAGCATGTGGACATATTTTGACTTGGGATACAATTTTGCCCAAAGTTCTCCAATACCACTGTCACCCATCATACGATCTACAACACATATGTTATGCATGAGGAGATGGAACCGCAAAGGGGTGTCACGACCTTTTCGAAATATGCTGAAGATGTTAACATTTTCAGTTGCTTTTGCGTATAGTGACTGATCAAAAGTGACAAAGCATACTTTTTGAGCAGCTTTCCTATACTGGTCTTCTGCATACTTAATTGCAGTGAAGATGCATTATGGGTTACCAAGAGCGAGTTAAATAAAGGGAAGAATTTTAACTTCGCTAACATATGGGCTAGAGCTTTGTAAGACGTAATGCATGTAGCCACTCCAGTAGGGAGAAGGGGATGTAACAACTGTTGACCCAATCTACCATTAAATGTCAAAATATATATACACATCTATGCGTTGTACCACATCTACATCCCAAATTCTAATAGATTCTAGACCATTTAGGAAAGGTTTTCGTAATGTATAACTGTAATTAGCCCCACGGATCACGGGGCTTTTGCTATCATGTTTATCTTGGGAACGAGAAGCATATTCAACCTATTCGGTTGAGGTATAACACTTTGGTTTCCAAAAATGAAATATCTGGTAGTGTTTACTTGGTTGTCAGTGTTATCAATTGTATACATACCGTTTAATTTAATACAAGGAAGTACTGTAGCTAACTGCATTGTTACTAATGAAAATTAAATCGATCGAAAGTGTTTGTGTAGCCACGCTTCCGTATGCAAACTAAAACTACAATCCACGTAGAACTGTAAACACAAACAAGGTTTCGTTTTGTTTAAATTCCCTCGATAACGTTTCTAAATAATGATATCGTTAACTTGAGCGATACTACGCAAACAGCGTTCCCCGTATGAAATTAAACTCTAAGGGACATTACGGCACCTTGTTTGTCATACTTAATTGATTAATATTTAAAAACCCTTTTATCACAAAAATAATTTGGTAAGAAATATTATACCCCCATTTTCTGTTTTATAACTGTACAAATTAAAGCACATCTAGCCTTTATACGTCTATTTAAATTTTAAAAACACAAAACAACATCAAAGTATTAATACAAATACACTTTACACCTAAACACCTTTGGTTTGGAAAAAGATAAAAATCCAGTTGAATCTTAAGAAACGTTTTTATGTTTAAAATAAAAGATTACAACATATTTTAGTTGAAAATCAGTTTGCAACAAATTTGTTTAAGGTACCTTTAAAATGTTGATTAATATTCCTGGGCTATAAGTAAAAGTCAGTAAAACTGAAACAAAACACTGAAATGTAATAATAAAAATAAAGCCATATTTTGTAATGGAAAAAATTTCCCCATATTTCACAATACACGTATTACTTGTTGAACCCATTTCTGTGATTTATAACGCGTTTATTGAACTCCTCGAACAAAGTGAAATACTGGAATTAAAAACTTGGACTCTTGCCAAACATTTGATAGATGTGCTTAGATAACTAAAAGGAATATCCAGAAATAAACTTTCATAAGATAATATTAAATAGGTACAAATATTTATTTTAACTCTGATCAATTGCGAGCTCCTTTCTTGTCTCTGTGACTTCCATTTTCATTCACATTATTTGGTCGAATAGTGCTCTAGGAAGCTCTGGAATGATAATATTATTCACGATACGTCCAACCTTCTTTAACAGAACTTCAAGGATATAAATAAACAGTCAAGAAATGTATCATCAGTTTAAATGAAATATGATCGTTCACAGTTATGATTTTTGTGGATAGTTTACCGATTGTTGTGTCTCTTCTAGACTAAAGTTCCTTTAGTCTTGTGAAAATATAATCATTTGGTTTAAAAAGTGATTGTCTAATACCCATAGTAGATATTAAAACTATAAGAAAAAACACCAATATGACTTGCTCAACACTTTCTGGGTAATTTTGAAATTTTCATTGACAAACTTAATTGAAATAAAATAAAAAGTATTGAATGTCACTTAGTTAATTTGCAATGCATTCTTCTATCTGTTTGGATTTTTTTCATTGATTGCATTAATTGGGTAGGTACAAGGAAGGTAGACTTTATAGGAAATATATCCTCATTTTTTATGAGCAAGCCGTTTATATAAAAAAAACCTCAATATACACGGGCGAGATTTAAACACTAATCGTTTCAACACCGTCAAAATAGAATGAACACACTTGACGTTTAATTTACGTTCCCATTGAAAAAATAAAATTAAATGCTATATTTTTTATTCCAATTTTTATAATTTCTACTATTAATACACTACATTAATTAACAAGCATTTGTCTGTGGCTTCGCTCGTATTAAACATTACATCAACACATTTGACAAATTCAAATGTTAGAAAAGAGTGAAAATTATTCGAGGGCAGTGTTTTATGTAGTACTAAGAATCATTAATGAATTAAAAATAAGCACGCACCTCATCCCCTCCATATCCTTGCTAATATCAATTAGTTTTTTGTACCAGCAATACCAACCACGACGGATTTCCACTGCGTGCACCAGTTTTTTGTACACTATTTTATTTGTTGATATGAGAGCGTGATGGTGTAGAGCTTACCATGGTTCCCTGAAAAATAAAGTTATATGACAGATGAAGTTCCTTCTCGATTCAAAGAATAATTTCGAGTTTAATGTCAACAAATAAACATTCATTATAAGAATAGATTATTTCTTATTTGTATCTTTTATACTACTTATATAAAAGTAAAACTCCACAAAATTCGAATACGCATGCAACGCTTTTATTATATATTGTATTGTATGAGTTTTATTATATGTTTAGGTTTACTACCTAAGGAACAAAAATGAAGTATATTGAAAGAAGCACTCTATAGTAAGCCTCCTATCACACCAAATAAAACGGTGCTGTTGATTTAGCCCTAGAATGGTAAGGTGAATATTTTGGCCTTAAATGGTAAGGCGGGGTATGCCATACCCCAGTTAGAAATAGGTCATTAAAATAATGCAAACAATTTTTTTAAATATTTTTTGTTTAATGTACATCATGTAGGCCTATTATAGCTATATATGATTTATATATTATGGTAAAATATTTTAAATATAGTTGCTATATTAAGTAAGGAATAATTTAAAAGTTAGGAATCATACTAAATATACAGTTTCTTTAGAGTTATTTTACATAGAATAGCTCACTCAGCACAATCCTTGCACAACATTGCCCGATGTTCCAAACACATAGGTTTCCTGCAATATTCACAGTTAAGTTTTGTTTTTCTGTCTTTGCTTCGTGGACAAATATGACACCTTTTCATTGTCATTGATTGTTCATGATCTACTTGTGGCCTGATTTCAGCCTCTGGTAGATTTAGTATCTCCCTGATGTGGATCTTGATGGCTCTAGGAATGTTTCCAGATTGACTCCTCATTACTAGATGATCTCTTGTCAGGCTTGCACTTAGCTCTTTCAAAAAGTAACGTCGGTTATGTTTTGGATTATCTTTCCAGTCTGGATTAGCCAGTACAAACAATATATAGCAATTTACGCCACAATGATCAAGCATGGCAAATAACATCTGCATAGGCCATCTCTTTTTTCTGGATGTCATAAATGTAGCACATCGTTTGTCAAAACCGTCAGTTCCTCCTTTATTTTTGTTGTACGCTATCACTATATCTGGCTTTCCTGTTTCATGATCAATTCCGTCATCGTGATGCATGGATGATACTAATACGACATTCTTTTTCTTTTTGGGCGAGTATGAAATAAGGGATTTGGTCTTATCAAACCCAAAAACAGAAGCATTTATGGCCCTCTCCTGAAAAAACACAGGAGGAATTTCTGGCTTAATTTTGTTTAGTGTGCCTACCATTGTAATATGATGGTCCTCCAGCATACGGCCAACAAGTGGAATAGTGGTAAACTAGTTATCACAAGCTATATTTCGTTTTGAGCCTGATATGATTTCACTTGGCTTACGCACGTAATACTCTGGTACCAACTCGTTACGTGGTCGATCATTGAGTGGTCCTGTGTAAGGTATTGCATCACACATATAGTAAGTCTTAGCATCATTCATCATGATTACCTTGATACCGTATTTGCCCGGTTTATTGGGCATGTACTGTACATTAGAAAAGGGCAACGTGCTTTGGTTGAAACCAATTGCTCGTCTATCGTTACATGTGCAATAGGTGAATAATACTTTCTACAATTGGCAATGAAAATATCCCAAATTTCCCTAATATGGGTAAATTTATCAACTACTACCCTTCTTGGTCTAGTTGTCTTATCATCAAATCGTAAGCAATCTGTCAAAAAGAGAAAACGTTTCATTGACATGGTTGGCGTGAATAAACCATTACCATAAATGTGTGACCATAACTCTTCTACATTTAGACTGCCACTTCGTAAAAGGCCAGACAAATAAAACAAACAAACAAAGCTTTGATTTCTACAGCATTAGTTGGTCTAACAGTATAGTTATCATAAGAATATTTTGCAGAGTTCATTTCAATTTCTTCATTTGTATGAGTAGATATTTTATTCAAAATATTTTCATTGAACAAGATACTCCATGCTTCTATTGGTTCCTTAACATTTTCTGCCCCTTGTTTGGGTCCCGGCCTAATTATTAATACATTTCGTGCAAGAGGCCTACCTCGTCTGCTTGGACGTGTACAGCTCCAAGGGAACCCATTCCGCCCATAGACAAAAGGTCCCAGTTGAACGTCTTCTGTATTCCTTGGTGCTATCTCTGCTACTTGTTCTTCCACAGGATCGGCTTCCACATCTCCTACTGGATCTGCAGGCTGTTCGTCGTCTTCATCGATTTGTTGCTCCATAACAGTTTCTGGTTCTTCATCAGTAAGCTGATGTCGGGGAAAAAACTCATCATCTTCATTTCTTTCCAACAACTCTCGGATTTCATCGACATTCAATCCAAGCGCCATGTATTCTGAAAGTGTATTAATTAGCTAGAGTATAATATATATGAATAATATGAATAAACCCTAATTAGTGTTTTTATATCACATATAGTAAGTAAAAGAAAAATAAATACGAGGAAAAATGTATTACTTAAATGGTAAGGTGGGGTATAATACACCCCAAGGTGGTAGTTTGCTTACAAAAATAGTTCCACCTACCTGATAGCAAGAAGTCAGGGCTCAGCACGTCATCCACTGTGAAGGTCAAACTCCAGACTGAATTTACATGAGTCGGAAACAAAAGATACCCCCACCACTCAAGCCTGGCAACAAAAAGAATATAAGCTGGGGTGTGCAGTACCCCACCTTACCATTCTAGGGTTAGTACCAATAAACAAAACTAAATGGATCTAATTTATATCAATAAAACAAAATGACTAAAAATACACTTAAATTTAAGATACAAATGCAAGCACGCTAACAGTTTCTCTATTACATGGAGAGATTGTTGCAGTGAACACCAAAATAAATTGTTTTGACTTAATATTAAAGAAAAAAACTAAATAAATATAATTTACATGCAAAACCATAAAATAATTGAAAAATAGCTGAACTCAAGACACAAATAAAAGCACGTTAACAGTGGCTCTCTAACGTGGACACATTCATTGTTTTAGTGAACACAAAAATAAATATTTTAAATTTGATATCATACTAACAAAACTAAATATATAGAAAATTGACACCTGGACAAGGAAATAGAACCCGGAACCTTTGGTTTAGTACACCAATGCTCTACCCACTGAGTTATCCAGGAATCGTCCCATGCGCAGGGTCGTTCTTCACTCATATTATAAGGCAGAGTCTATGATGGACGTGTGGAAATCGTCGGCTAAAAAATGTGTTATTTTGTTAAGATCACGAGCTATCAGATAACGCAATCACCTTCGCCTCGATAGTTGGCTAATTGCTGTCACTTGTACAATTATAATAATTGTAATTTAATTTATTATTTATAAAAATCATTGATGCTTTAGCCATAGATTATAGCATTAACTTGTTAGGTGTTAGAAGACTGACTATTATTTGAAAATTACCTGATTAGAGTCCACATTCGGATTAGGAGTTTACCTGGTTACGCCTCTTATCTCGGGTGACTGACCATCTTCTTCTTCTGCTTTATCATCATCATCATAAACAGCTGTTTCTAGCATGTGGCAGGGTCAGTTTAGTAAAATGCCTCCATCTTCCTCTATCCTTCCACCATTTCTGTTCCTTTAATTCCTTCCATTCTTCTCCTCTCACTCTAATACTTTCTTCTATCTGCTCCTCCCATCTCTTTCTTGGCCTCCCCTGAGGTATTTTTTCCCACACAATTCATTTCTAACTTTTTATTCGTCATTATCTCTTTCTCCATCCTCATGACACGCCCATACCATCTCAGTCTTGCTTCTTCTACTGTCTCATGTACTCCCTGTACCCCAACTCTTTCATGGATAGCTTCATTCCTAATGTAGCGTGTCAATCAGGTTGATTGATCACCTACAAGGGAAAAATCTAACTATTTATCAATATTCGTGTAATTGGGTGCCACGTTGGGGCTATATGGAGATATTAAAAGATAAACTACCTCAAAGTTGTACTCTAATACAAAAACGGCGTATTGGCCTACATTCAAAAAACACGTGGATTAGTAAAAAATTAATTTACATTTTTATAATTGCGGTTCTAGATATCACAAAACAAGACTAATCTTATTAAAGTTATGAAGATTAGATTATTATTATGAAGAATAAGATTTGTGAATATGGGCCCTAATTATTTAAAAGAAAAAATATCCAAAACTTACAACTAACCATGTGGCTGTTAAAATAATTTAAAATATATACTTCTATATCATGTCTTCTCGTAAAACAAACTGTGAAAATCAAATAACTAAATTAATACTGATACATTTCAATACAGAATATATGTGTATAAAACTCACCCAAGGAAAGATGCCGTCAGATCTCATTTACTCATTTCACAAAAACAGAATTTCTATAATGGCTGCTCCACGTGGTTCAACTTCGGCTCACGCAGTTGAGAAGAAAAGGACCATAATGAAAGACGCACCGTCCCACGGCGCAGCTCGACCATACGCCTCCGGTGGTCGACTGAAGAAGCTCATTTTTTTTCTAAAACCCCTTCTCTTTGCTCTATCATTCGTTCTCCCTTATTTTACCTCTGCTTCATGATTCGTTATCCGTTTTCCCTTTTATGTTCATATCTGATTTGTCGCTATATAAGAGTAAGCGCCTTGAGCACCTTTATGCACAACACCTTGTATCAGCTCAGGAACTAGGACGAAGCGCTGCCGGCGAGGAAAACACCAAGAAGGACCATGGAGTTTGTGGCGACGGATTCACCGCCCTAGCATCGACGGCGCTGAATCAATCGTCGGGATCAACGAGCTGGACACCAGGACTACTTAACCAGGGTACCAGTATCCAGCCGGGTCGTTTAGCCACAAGCATGAAGTAGGAAGATACTTTATTTATTTAATATGTTGTAAATAGTTTTTGGAAGGCCTTTTAATTTTGCAAGAGAAATGTTTCTCTTTATTAGATTTGTTTCATCTTCAGAACTAGCTAACGCTAGAAGTATTTCACCTGTCTGTCTGATTGACAAGTCAAATGTTAAGGACTCTTAAAGTCAATTGCTGAGTGCATTATTATTTTTGTTCTATTTTGTTAGACCAAGTAGCTTATTCAAAACTAGCTAACTTCGTTATGCTAGAAGTACCTTGGCTATATTTCGCCTTTCTGTCCGATGGACATGTAAAATTTTAATGACTCATATAGTCAAATGCTGAGTGCATTATTGTATTTTTAGACACGGTCCTAACGTCCGTGCCTCTCACTTGGAAAATGTGAATTTTAGTGTGGTAAATGTACACTAACTCACAAGTTCCTATAAATCTTTAAAAGGTAATATAGTTCATGACACCCTAAACGTCATGTGCATCAGTACTTTGTTATTGATGGTTATCACCAGGAAGTCTGTTTCTTTCTTCTGCCTTACGCAGTGCAGTTGTAAATCATAGAGGTTTGACTAAGCAGTCAATGTTCATTATAGGTATTAGTTTGGGTGCGCAACCCGTGGAAAGTGACTGTTTGTCATAGTTGGGTCCGCGCAAATTATATGTGTTTTACCCAGTAAATAAGTTCTTAAATTTGGTGATTGTTCAAAATTAGGTTGATGTACTATTGAATGCACGGTAGTACCGTATAGGGAAAATGTCCTGCCGTAGTACTTTAATGACTTCTGGCCCTTAGCCATCATCCAGCTGGATTCACCAGCCAACTATCCAACTGTATTAGTAACACTAAACCTTGTCGAGTGAGACTGTGTAAATGTTATACTGTAAACTTGTTCTATATTTGCTTTAAATAATTCTCATATTGCTCTCCTTTTAGAAATTCTACTGCCTCTTGACTGGTCACTGTGTTGCCCAGGTCACTGCAAGTAATCAAGTAATCACTCAAGGATATTTAACTTGAGAAGAGAATTAATATGCTATCATTTTCTGCCTATTTGTAAAACTTGCAAAATGTAACCATTTTTTATGTCTACTAAATAAATCTATTGTGAAATTGAAATGTTAAGTTTTCTAATTTAAATAGTAGTAGTAGTAGTAGAAAATGGTACACTAATCTTGTATCTCCTCGTGACAGCCAATATGCTCCTCAAAACCTTCATTACCACGACATCCACTTTCATAGTCTCTCTTACATTCACTGTCCATATCTCTGCTGCATATGTGACAATAGATACCATCTTGGTTGGACACCTCTCTCCCCCTCAAATATTCCAATACGGAACGGTTTTACAACTATTGTTCACACTTTTGCTTCCCAACCCCAGATACGGTGCAGTCATTTTTGTTCGGGTAGAGAGTTAGGGGGTGGTAAGCTAAGTGAACCCCCCAAAATTAAAGTATATTTAAAAAATACTAATACACAATTTTCGTTCTACACCAAAGTATAGTGTTTTATCCCTTTATATTTTTACAAGAATGTGTTTAATAATAAAAAAAGGAGAGGCAATCTAGCCGTAATTCACCCCCTCACCTTGTCTGTACATAATGCTCTTCTCTATATGTCAATAGCTCGCTACAGACAAAGGAGACTATGGTAAAATATACCCAATTGTATATAAATATAAATTATTGGTGGCTCGAAAAAATTGATAAAGTCACATCTTTGCCCTATAAACTTCAAAATCAAGATAATACCATTTTGATCCTTATAAAAAAAAGCTCCAGGCTATCAGCCTTTAATATAACCATAATGACCAAGTTACTAACGTCTGTTGGCGAAGATAGTGCAATAAATTCCATAAATCTTTCTGCAAATAGAAGCCATCCATGTGTAATAATAGTTTCTGGATATTTCTCTAAAATATTATTAAAGTCTTTTCAAATCTAAATCCACAACCACTGGCCGAATTTGCTAAGTAATATTTCTGTCAAATAGTGGTGCCTTATAATAATAAGTGAAATGTCTCAGTTGAATCCAGGAATGTATATTTATAAGCCCAATGCATACCTGCAGGGATACAATGATTTAGATTTTTTTTTTCAAGAACCGCATATCAACCCATTCGGTATATGTACTGGCTACTATAATAGCTTCAAAGATTATGGAGGTTATATTTATAGGAAGATTACCCGCATTTTCATGGAGGGAGAGTAGAAAACCAATTTGTTAAACCACCCTCAGTGAACCCAACCGTTATCCTAGCCTCGGTTTCCCCATGATCAGCAGTCTGGTCTATTGCGAGAGTAGCGCGTTAGACCACGCGGCCACCGATGCGGGTTTCTATTTAGTGGAATTCGCCAATTTCTCTAACTGTATTTATTTGATCTACTACCCATTTCCCTGCTATGAATGTTAGGTACCTTCTAGACCACACAGGCTGGCGGGTACCGAAATAAGAGTTATGGAATTTATTCCCACAAGTGGCGTGGATTTATTACAAAGAATAGCCTTTTCAATAATATAGATGTTGTGACAAGGAAAGAGAAAGAAACATTATACATTTCTTTCTAGCTGTTAAAAAATGATAACATTCAAAAATAGCATGAGCTATATTATTATTATTATTAATAATAATAATAATAATAATAATAATATCACCGCGTCTTACTACCCGTTCGGGCTATACGCACTTACGCTAATGTGTGATGGTAGGGTGATTGTGAGATGAAATGAAGGACCTACAGTTTAACGTGGAATCCGAACCACGGTGGAGGCCTGTTATTCCCCACATTCACAAGTTGTGATTAGTACACTTCTTATTAGAGGGGAAGGATGGGTTTGGCAACAGATAAATCTGTACCAGGACCGAGGATTGAACCCTGGACCTCCAGCACAGAAGTGTGACATCTTACCCCTAGACCACCCGGTCACCTTAAGGAGGAGACATAAAACAACCCAATTTCTCTTTACAATAATTAATTACTGTTATTATTAAGTGGTCAGTCTTACGACAGGTCCATTATTTTTGTGAGTGAGCTTATACCGCCAATGCGCCTTGTCCTCTGCCTCCTTCAGATTCCAGCATGTTCTTATTTCCCTCAACTCACTCAATATTTGAATCCTCCTTCTTCCTGAGCTCCTTTTTCCTTCAACATGTCTTTCTATGACGCTGTGCAGAAGATAGTTTCTCCTAAGGATGTGTTCGATCCTATTGGCCTTGCACCAAAGAATAGTTACGAAAAGATAGGTTAGGTTAAGTTAAGTTAGGTTGGTTGAGATGCAAAAGGTGCCGTTCATTAATGTAAACGTGAAACCTTTAATTATTTTATATCTTATGATGGAATTGAGCCATGGCATAACATATATATATCAAGTTTAGGTAGATAATACTGCTATTTCCTTATATTAAATAAATTAATGATAGAATAATACACAATTTGAGGTAAATTATATAAGTTGTGGCTATTTTGAGTTGAATTTCCACAACAATTTCCAAATTTTATTAGATTAAACTACATCTAATGGTGGTAATAAAATATAATAATCATAACGATATATTAGAAATTAATCCAGATTAATAAAAAATTATCAAAATTACTAAATTACTTACTTACTATGTGGCATTAAGAACTCGAAAGTTAATGGCACACTTACAAAAGTAGATCACCTATTCCTATCTTGAGTTAGCTCTATCCTGTCCACCTCATTACGCCCTATCTCTTTCAGTTTTACCTTTTTAACGTTATCCTTGTCTCTATATCTTTGTCTTCCCACTGGTATCTTCCCATTGGGGTTTCCAATCAATACCTTGAACACAGTTTTAGAATCCTCCATTCACACCGTATAACCTGCCTACCGTAATCTACAAGACTTTACTTTCCTAACAATATCTTGTGATGAGTACATGGTATGTATCTCATCATTATGTAACCCTTTTAACTCTCCATTATCTTTACCTTTTTGGACCAAATATCTTCCTAAGCACCTTGATTTCGAATATCTTAAAATTTAAGAAACCTTATTTCACATCCATGAAAACAACCGGTAAAATTATTGATTTGTATATTCTGAGATTTACATTCTTGGACAGCAGACGAGATGTCCACAAGTTACAGACCGAGTAATAGCATGCATTTGCCGACTGTATTCTTCTCCTAATTTCCAATCTAGTATCGTTATTGCTAGTTAAAATTGTTTCTACATATTTAAACTCATTAGCCTTATCAAATGATTTTTATGTTGTTTGAAGTGATATATAAATGATTGTGATAATCTTTTATTAATTTTTGAAATTATTATGAATACAGCAAAAGAAAAATATCGTATTAAATTTGACTAAAAACTAGACAGGTTAAGCATCAAGGATGTATTTTATATGTAAATTATATCAGGTTCTGTGTGGATTTTGTTAGTATAGGTACCATATTTGAATAATATAGTCAGTTAATGAGTTAAAGAATTAATAGCCTTCACATTTATCTGGTATTTATATTGTTGTCATGCCTCCTTCATTCAAACAGATGTGAAGTGAAGACGGGAATGTCCAGCAAATAGTTTCATAAATTAAAGTTTTTCTCTCGGTTTAAAATTTTCAAAGTTCTGATAAAACCACCCTAATAAATAAGTTTTCCCACATGACCAAGATAAATGTGAAATACACCCGTATGATGGCGTAAGTATATTGTGATTTACTGAAGGATCTTTCTTCCTTGATAAAAAGTCTCCTTCTTGATTGGTGGAAAAATGTGAGGCTGAAAAAAAAATCATGGTAGGTGGCTGTGTGAGAGCGGGTTTTAGTCACGTTTTAGTGTCAGAGTTAAAGTAGATCTGTCTACAACCAGATCACATATTAAACTTATCTTAGTCACACAGACATTTGTTCAGTCAATAGCAGCAAAAACTTTGTTCCCTCACATATTTGTTTCACTTTATAAAAATATACATAATGATTATATATTGTGAAATAATGGTTTTGTTAAAATCATATTTCATCCATAACAGAGTTGTATGAGTAGAAATGGCACCTCAACACGGGAATGTAGAAAGGGTTCTTTGGCTTGAAAATATATACTTAATTTGAATTGTTTGTGTTTCTGATAGCTCTGAATACCTAGTAATATTACACGCCCATGGTTTATTTTTTAGTGGAGCATAAGTGGGCTCAATTTTACGGTGTGGATGTTATCTTCTAACTCAAGTTGAATAATTATTGTTATCGGTTCAACATCTGCATATATTTTAATTATGTTGTGTAGCTTAAGCATTGTCAATCATTTCATGTGATTTGTACTTTTGTTTTATAATGTATATATTCAAGATTACTTTTGTTATGTTTTTATAAAAGTGATGTATAATTTGTCATATGGGAATTATTATTATTATATGTTCTGTCTTACAACAAGTACATTCCTTTTGTCAATGAACTTGGACCTCCAACGCGCCTTGTCCGTTGCCTCCTCCTTCAGTTCCCATGATTTTCTTCTTTCCTTCAAGTCATCTATTATTTGAATCCTCCTCCTTCCTAAGCTCTTCCTTCCTTCAACCTTTCCTTCTATGAAGTTGTGCAAAAGACAGTTCTTCCTAAGGATGTGTCCAATCCAGCTTGCTTAGTACCGAAGAATCACATCCAAAATGGTTCTCTTCTCACTCACTCTACTTAGGACTTTATTTGACACCGTGTCTGTCTAACTGATCTTCTCAAGGGAAGTCGGTGAAATATGTAAAGCACCATCAAAGTACGATAATAGCTTGATTCAGTATCATTGTCTAAAACTGGCAGTAGAGGGGAAGGGGGGCATGGCAGCTCAAGCCTCCTTGTTTTTATTTTTATGTCTGTAACTATCTTAAGCCCCTAAACCTCGATATTCCACATGGATTGTATATTCAAAACCCATCTATAAAATTATTCTATGTGAAAACCACCACTTTAATTAGCTTCTAAGATAATTTAATTTTCGAAATACTTCCTTATTCCAATCTGGAATCACTCAAAATAGCTTCTAAAGGCATTCAATTTTCAAAAATATGTTGGTAGAGATCTATTCCAAACAGCTTCTAAAGAAGAAGTTTGTTTTGACTGATCTGCCTTCTTAGCATGTGTTTATTATTATGACAAAGGCCCAGAAAATATTACCCATGAAAAATAAACTTACATAATAAAAGCTTCAAAAGTCATCCAGGGTTTAAAATTTTACTGAGGGAGTATCTCCGGGCCACCCTTTAGGTAGATCCCCTTACAAAGAGCTTCTGGAGCCTCTGGTTGCAAGCCTAAGTATTAAGAGCTAAGTCATCAGACGCATTACCATTTCTTGCTATGAACGGTGATTACTATTTGTTAAATCTCAACCCGACCTTAACTATATCAACATTGTCCCTAATACGCGTATCTCTTAGATTTACAAATACCTGATAGTGGTACTAATTTAAAGAAACGTGATAATTAAAGTGACTCTTAATTCAATATACCAGCATTCACCTGGAGATTGGATGGAAATACTATCATGAATATCATGGTGTGGAAAACCATCTCCAGTACACCCATCCTTGATTCGTACCTAGTTATAATCTCTCAGACTAAACATGAGCATTCTAATTGAGCTCGCTGGTTCTGATTTTGCCCTGCCAGCCTCATCTATACCCCATCTACGATTAGAATGTAAGTGACAGCTAGAAGAAGGTTTTTTATTGCCCACATTGGCTGAAAGTCGCTAATGTCATCCTATTAGCAAAAATATAATTTTCTTAGTAATAATATAATTATTATCAATGATTATTTCTGAATAGGTTGACATTAGTTACTTTCAGACAATAAATAATCTTATTGTGGTTATAACCTCTCTTACCGTAGATGGGGCTTATGTAAGAGCATATTATTTTTAGAGTTGGGCCGATGCAGCTTATCAATCCGACCATCGGCCGATTATGACACAGGCAGTGGATCCGAGGATCGGCATTTGTGTCACCGATAGTTTGTGCCGATTATTCTAAATGTGTGGATATATTTTAAACTATTAAGTCATAAACATAAAATAACAATTTGGGCACAAAAAATTAATTCTCTCCTTCGAATGTAAACACAACCTATAATTTCCGTTTTCAATAAAATCTAAGCCAATGGCCCTATCTCGCCCACTGGGTCATTGACATCAGAAACTCTTCAGCTCAGCTGGATTGGTCAGTTACACAAAAAGAAGCTCACTCCACCCAAACAAAATCAAGATGCTGGTATTTTTTAATAACAATTTAAAGTCCACACAACAATGTATGTACCTTATGTAAAGTTAATTTGGATGTAACATAAACATTTGCCAAGAGCTTTTTTATACTCTTCAACCGGTTTTCATTTAGACAAATAATTACAAAAAGTCCATAAAAATGTAACCATAAATGTGAAACCAAATTTTAACTAACACATGTACAAGTATCTTTTTTACCTAAACCCAAAGTATGTGTATTCTCGTTGTATACAAAACTTTGTGTGCCCATATTAATTTAATTGAAAATTATAGTTGGAATTGTTATTTATGATTATGATTGTTTTAAATGACAGAGCCAGTTGTCCTGACAATAAAATAAAATATATTTTAAGCAACTTAATTTTTTTATTCAGACTTGATTAAAACAAATTTCTAATTTTACAGTATCCAATTGAAAGCTAAACAAATAATCGACATTGGGGATCGACCAAATCGGCAATAAATGATAGGCATCGGCCTGATCGGCAAAATAGTTGATCGGCTCAGCTATTATTATTTTAAGTTGATTCTGCCAATATGTTAATCCAAGCTTGTAAAACAGTGTTGAGCTACTACCTTGCTGAGATTATTGTATTATATTCTCTTTACGAGCGAGCATCGTGTAGCCATGGACCTTGCTTCATTGACGATAGTACCTGGATCAGTGAGTTCCAAGTAGTTACAGGTAGATCCTCGTTAATTGATTGGTTGTCTTTAGCACGAGAGGGGGGTAGAAATTCACCGCAGTCTAAGATAAGCTTTAGGATGGATAGAGTGAGAGAGTCCACTAAAAACCACCAAAGAGGAGACTGGATAGAGAAATCTCTATCTCGGGGGATCGAGGTTGGGGCTTTAGGCAGTTTGCAAGGTCCCTTGACATCGCAAACACCCCCGCGTCACTGGATAACATGTTTTACCTAACACATTGTGTAGTAGATTAGTATGTTTAGCTTCAATAAACAGAATTTAATTTTGAGCATCTCTTTATATACATCACTCTATACTTTACTCCCAAGACACACCCAATCTTCCAGGATTCAAACCCATCACCAATTGAGGTCCATCCAGACTATGTAACGTCCCGTGTTGCCACGGTATTGGAGTAATTAGGGGAATAATAGCCCACCATAAAAAGGAAAAGTTAAATCTTAATAAATAATTAATATAGTTTAACACAAGGATTATTTAATGAATTCAACTAAAGTAAAAATAGTTATAGAAATAATGGAATTTAATAGCGAAGATGTAGGTGACCTGGCGGTCTAGGGGTAAGGTGTCAGACTTCTATGCAGGCGGCCGGGGTTCAATCCTCGGTCCCGGCAAAGATTTATCTGATTACCAAACCCTTCCTTCACCTCTGACAAGACATCTTGTGAATGTGAGGAATGCCAGGCCTCCACCGTGGTTCGGATTCCACGTTAAACTGTAGGTCCTTCATTTCATNACATCTTGTGAATGTAAGGAATGCCAGGCCTCCACCGTGGTTCGGATTCCACGTTAAACTATAGGTCCTCCATTTCATCTCAAAATCACCCAACCATTATACATTAGCGTAAGTGCGTATAACCCGAACGGGTAGTAAGACGCGGTGCTAATAATAATAATAATAATAATAATAATAATAATAATAGCGAAGATAAGTTGGGATTGTAGAGGTCGCGAGAAGAGGCCAGTGTTTTTTCCAGTTCTTATGACATCACTTTTTTTTGACCAAAATAAATCAAATATCACTCCAGTACAGACATATAATTTAATTTTCTTCACATGGTGACCTCAAAATTTCTTGAATAGAGGTCAAGGGTTTTCTGGAATTTAATGATAACTATTTCTCTTCATTTAATTTTTTTTTACATAATTCCACCATGCTCATGAAAGATATTCAATAATTACTGTCATAAAAACAGCAAAAACGCTGGCATTTTCTCCCGTCCCCTTCCACCCCACCTCAAGTCTACCGCATTTCCTTACACCTAACCAAAAATTATACTTAGAAACGAAGATAAACAAATAATATACATAATTATAGAATTGAGGAAATTAACTCACATTACCTGGATAGGCGGTAGAAAAACAACAATAATAATACTAATACAATTATTGTTAAAAACCCCAATGAGATTCAAACCTCTACTTCCTTCAACAACAGGGAAGCCACTCTAGTGTGAGCTCAACGCCTTACTGTGTAGTCATACGTTGGCCGAGAAACAAGAGCAGATTTGAAATGTGATCACGTGACGAGCTCTAAGCCCATCACAAGACACCAGCTTGAGCTCCATGTTTCACCATATACTAGTAGAAACAATATCAGCTTTGTACACACTGCTCCATACAATCTGCTTGGGAGAACTTATCACATTTCGAAACCAATCGGCTCAACAACGCGCATGCGCCAACAAAGTGATATGAAAGCGGAAACGTTACTTTTACTTTTTGTAGCGAGGAGTTTTGATATGATTCACTTGAAAGCGTGTGTCTTGTTCTGATTTGTTTCACGGCACGACACAATAATATTAACAATACCTGCTTCTTTACCACATGGTCTAAGACGTCTCCCTCACTTTTGACCAGACTCCCGATAACTGGGAGATCTCTGGTGTACTGAAGGTGGTTTTTCAAAAATGGTTTTACACTCTCTCTCCACGAAAATACGGTTATACTTCTGCATCCCTATCGCATTAGCATAATTAGTAGATATGCGTATAACATTAAAAGTAGTAGGACCTTGACCAAATTATTGAAAGCTATATTTTTAGATTAATTATTTAATTTTACTCCCCCCTGTAAATTGAAAGTTTATCTTTTAAGAATGTAAGCCTTAATATTTAGAAGTCAACATTAAGCTTTAATTTTAACAACTAAATTAATTATATATTTCAAAAATATATTTTAATGAAGATTAGTCTTTGTACGTCAATTACATCTGAGAAAGCTTAATTATAAGAAATATGATTCAGCTTTAATTACAGATATTGAAAATATAATGTTCATAATAAATGTTTTATTACTCCAACATTAATAAAATTTATATTTAAATATTATTTTAGAAGTTCATAATTAGTGTGAATATGTAACTACAATGCAGAGATTAAAAAGAATACAGTAAGTTTGAACTAGAAAAAAATTCCAGTAAACTTCCTGCAATGGTGGTTTGCGGTGTCCCAACAAGTTGACGAGGCTGGTTTGGGTAAGGCGGCACCCTTAGCTTTTTACACACACACACACACACACACACACACACACACACACACACACA
>CABFOW010001534.1:40965-84518 GCA_902141385.1 Timema californicum
TATATATATATATATATATATGAGATAATAAAATAGTGTGTCGAAGCACGAGTGAAGGGGAGGGGGGGGGGAAATATATCAGAAAATATTGATAGCATAATATCCCAGAATCCTTATTATTCTAGGCTTCATACTATCCGAATATTAGTCATATTTGAGATTCCGTACTATCTGATAAGCTGTACTATTCAAGGATCTACATTCTACGAGTTGGCAACTCAATTATCTATGTTTTGTGTGAATGGTCTAGAAATACTTTATTTAAAGAGTCTGTTCTTAATATACAGCCATGGCATCGTGATCGCTGATAAATTCTGTTTTTTTTTCCTCTATTATTTTTACACGTTATCTCACTTACCACCGGGGCTATACACTTTCGTACTAATCACGCGAAATTTTTAATGGATCAGGAACGTTGATTTTTTTTAGGAAGCATTCCCGAGTTTTCATGAAAGGAGAGTGAAAATAAATTTATGAAAACCACCCTCAATATATCCAACCAAAATTAGAACCTTAATCTACCCGTCATCGGCAGTCTAATCTACCGTGATAGAAGCTTCTTATACCAAACGTCCATTGAAAGGAGTAGATTTATAATTATTAATTAATTTCAATGTGAGCTTCGCAGTTGTTAGTTTTCATTTACTTAAGTAGCTACACTCGTATAGATATCGATACTTGTCGTTGCCAATCGCAGTAAATATGAAAGTGATTTATCATTCGAGGAACATCTGTATTTACCCGCCTCGGTGGCGTAGTTGGCTAACGCGCTAGTCGTGTTGAGCTCGGCTGCTGAGGACGGGGAGATCGAGGTTCGAATCTCGGTTGGGTGAACTGTGGGTGGTTTTTACTAAATGGTTTTCCACTCTCCCTCCACGCAAATGCGGGTTCACTTCCTCTAATTCAACCTTCCCAATTCCCAATCCATTAGAGTAATTAGTACTTAAAGCGTATAACCCGAACGGGTAGTATAACGCAGTGCTAAATCATTATATTATATTAACATCGGTATTTGAATTTTATGAACTTCATATTTAAACAAGTGCTTTCACAAAGATAGGACAACTCCCGAGCACATATCGATTCCAAGTTCCCTCAATTCTGGATCTCTTAGTAATAATTAAAAAAAAATTCTTTTCCTTTTTCGATTTTGCCAGTATAAAAAGGGTCTGATTGCAAGTTTCACAATTCAAGTCTAAGGTCAGATCTTACGTTTTCAACTCTGAGCATGCGCATTGAAACAATACATCAAGCTGCGTCACAATTAAATGCATTTAAAGTCGTGCCTGAAAAGCTAATTATGCGCTCGACTTTTGCGACGAGAGTTTTATTTTTTAGTGGTTGAAAATCAAAAGCCTCAAACAACCCACACGAGGACTACACAAATCGCTTCGTGGACAGCTCTGATACACACAATGCACGCTATATTATTATTATTATTATTATTTATTATTAGCACCGCGTGAGATGAAATGAAGGACCTAAATTTTAACGTGGAATCCAAACCGCGGTGGGGACCTGGCATTCCACACATTCACAAGTTGTGATTAATGCACGTCTTGTAAGAGGTGAACGAAGGGTTTGTTTATCAGATAAATTGGTGTCAGGACCAAGGATTGAACCCTGGACCCCTAACACAGACCCTCGACCTGCAGCTCACCTCTTACTTAGATACCTACCCTCTTTAGATTAGAGAAATTCAATCAAAATGGTTTGATTTTAATTTGAACAGATTGATTTTTCATTAATACCTTTATTTCTTTAATTAAAGATGGCTCTGTACTCATGTACAATTGGTTTATCATGTAAAAAAGCAATTTTGCTCTACCAAAGTATAAACAAAGTGAATATTAAGTATCAAAATAAATATTCAGAACTATCATATCTGAAAAAGATCTAAAAAAATCCCTTTACCGTTTAGGCTACATTAAAAACCATTTCAAACAGAGGAATACGGAATTTAAAAATAATTTAATAGAGTTTTAAGGACATATTAGAAGTAAATTTTTATTAGAATTAGTTATTAGACTTCATTTAAAAGTAGTGTGGATAAAATAAAACCAAGTTATTAGTGATTATATTTTCCAATCTTAATAAACCAAAATTTTATTTAACTGATCACATATCACCCTTATTCTGAAATATCAAGTTTTAGTTAATTGAAAATAAATAACATGATTACAATTTATAAAGAATTGCAGCACTTATCGATGTGGTATAACATCACTTTGTCTTCTTGCTTATTCTACTAGATTACCTTAAACACTGATGCTCTATCTATCAAAATACTGGTATATCTATTATCCTTTCTATATTTGGTATTAGTTGACTGATTTTAACCCCAGTGGATAGCCATCCATACCACTCCCCAGAGGGCCATCTTCATCGTCTTCCGAACTATCACTTGGGAAAGTGCTTCCTCTCTGGGTTAGGGAACGTAACTCTTACAGCTCTTCATACAAATAAAATAAGCAACAACCTATTAACTTGAAAACTATAAACGAGCGTTCCATAATTTAATAAAACTTTAAAAAAGACTTATGAAAGTCCTTGTCATGATTACAATTTTTTTTTTTGTTAATTTGTTTATCAAACTTAATTATATATTTTAATAATGCAACTCCCCAATTTGGGAGGTAGAGGTCTACAAATATTCTGTTTTACAATCATCGGTATATTTGTTATCAACAAGTGACAACAATATTTTAACTATACTTTCTTTTGTTTTTTTAATGTATGGGCCTACGCTTATTGTTTGAAATGTTTTGAGTAAATAAGATTTATGTTTTATAATTGCGTTCTAATTCCCGTTCAAAATATATGTAAACAAGAAGTTTAAATTGGATTAAGATATTTTAGTTTATATCCAACTAAGACAAAGCTTATGTAAACAAACCAAATAAATCAATTAAGCTCAACAATACATTAATTAACACATAAGGATCTAACCATTGAACATCGTATTTAAATGAAGATACTATAAAGCATGCTTAAAATTATAGCCCAAATGTTTATATTTATTGAATTGAATGTGTCCAAAACATGTTACTCCTTCTTAATTATATGATTTTTAAAATCTCTATAAGTGTTAAAACGGCCCTTTGTAACAAGATAAACAAGGATTTGGCTTCCGTTCAAATAATTAATATTGTTATGTATTCAAGATAATATAGTGCTTCATAATTTACTAAGCAATGCAATATGATTTATTTATGTGTAAAACAATACCGAGAACTGTTATTAAGTATTATATATTTATTATCCTAAAATAAGTAGACCCTACTCACATTTGGTGAAGAATTAGCATTCACTTTACACAACCAAATACATTTATAGCTACAGGGAGAATTAAATGGACTAGTAATATCAAAAAATAGATCTACATATTCAAACAATTGATATATTACAATTAGGAAATAAATTTAAATGAAAAACCAATTTAAGAAAAGTAATAATAATTTTTTTATATAAGTTACATGAGCTAAACATAAATAAATTGTCATCCATGTTCTATAATTAATTTAATAATTTTCTATTTGTTTTCCACCTTATAAACTTATATTAGTATTTAAAATGATATAAAACTTTTCTTTAGAACATTATTTTTGTGCAAGTACTTAAATTGTATTTTGTATCTTTATATTTGTAAACTTAATTTTAACTATGTTAGATCTTTACGCGTCTCACCCGCATCGGTGGTCGCGTGATATAACGCGTCACTCTAGTATAAGAATGGTCTTCCGGTTACGGGGAACAAGTGCTTAAAACCCCGGTAATGTGTATTGAGGGTGTATTTTTTTTTAACAAAATAGTCTCTTGGTAACATTTACCCATCCCTAATCTACAAGTGTAATAAACGTGTGCGAAAAACCAAACGTATATTTTATAAGCAGTTTATAAAAAATAATTAGGTGTACATGAGAAAATTAACTATTCTTTACTTATGTTAGAAGCAATTTATTTGGAGATTTTGCGGGCTGTTTTTATTAGGTGTTCTCTCCTTCGAATGATTCAATGTCTTGTCCAAATTGAGTCCTCCAGCGTGTCCTGTCAGCAGCTTCCTTTTTTATATTAGGAAACTTCATCTTCATTTCTTGTTTGGAGTCATCAATCGGTTGCATTCGTGGTCTTTCCAATTCTTTTTTTACAGAGCTAGTTGACGCGCGGGTACAAAAATAGTTTTTTTCTTAATCAAGTACTAATTTAATGAGAATAATTGTTTTTCACCGCGTTTTAATGTCTGTTTGGTCTTTTAACATAAATACTAACACCGATAGAATGGTATGAATGACTAGAATTTAAACTAGAATTTAAAGTAAATTCAAGCGCATTTTTGTAGGGGGAAGCAGGGGAAGAGTAAATAATATATTATTATTATTATTATTATTATTATTATTATTATTACTAGCACCGCATCTTACTACCCGTTCGGGTTGTACGCACTTACGCTAATGTGTAATGGTAGGGTGATAGTGAGATGAAATGGAGGACCTTCAGTTTAACGTGGGATCCGAACTACGGTGGAGGCCTGGCATTCCACACATTCACAAGTTGTGATTAATACACGTCTTGTCTGAGGTGAAGGAAGGGTTTGGCAATCAGATAAGTCTGTGCTGGGACCAAGGATTGAACCCTGGACCCCCAGAAAAGAAGTCTGACACTTTACCCCTAGACCACCAGGTTAGCCAGTAAATAATTTAAAAATACATTTGATCGGAATTCTATCTCAAAAGCTCCACGTCACAGGCAAACCTGATTTTATGAGTTTGACATTTATACCACGTGTTCGCCATTCACCAATACAGTTGAATGGAAAGAGGAAACCGGCCCTACCTTCTTTTTTTTTCCATTTAAATATTCTGAAGCTTTGAGCAATCTTGTGCTTCATCTATTACGTAGATATTTACAACTTTCCTTTTTACCCTTACAAAGAAATGTGTAAACATTCCAGAGATGTCTATTAACTTTTGTATTCAAACCACGAATGGATCGACAAATTGTTGGTAGAAAGGTGCAGCTGGAACCAAAGGGAAAAAGGGACTAGTTTGGAAAATTGTGCAGGAAGAAGAATCATGTTATAAAGAGGAACATTGAGCGGCAGTGAACTCTGGCCAATCGGTTGGAAAGAAGCGAAGACGTGAGGTAGTCTTTTGAGTTTTACAACTACGAAATTTGAAGCTCCATACGTGGATTATCTGCCTGGAAGTGCCCAAGCCGAAATAATACTCACGCCGTATTACAAATGCTTCCAACTATTTTTCAAACCACATTTCCAAGTTATAAATACTACCTCAACGGAAAATAGCCCAATATAAATACCTCATTAATACAGAAGCAGATCATTTATTTGTTTGAGTTTAACTGTAATTGAATAGACATGAAATTTGCCACAAATTTGTATTTGTAATTTAAATTAAGGAATAAGAATAATATATTAAAATTTGATGCATTTATATTTTATTGCGTTTAATATTTTGAAAAACACACACGCACCCTAAATATTACAGCTTTGTTTTCTTCAATATTAATATATTTATTTAGCGTTTTCTATTGAATTATCTCAGGGCTTTAAAATATAATTTGTATTAGGTCCGTCTGTCTACGGCCACGGATCCAAAATGGTTTAATGGATTTTGTTCAAACTTTATGTTTATATTTTATAGTGCTGTACTATAAAACCAATTTGGTTTACCCAAGCCATTCAATTAAGGGTAGTTTACTCAAGAGAGTTTTTTTTACTTAGACATTTTTTGGAAATGACTCTAACGATTTTGTTTAAAATGTATATTTAGTATTTTATTGACACTAAAAATAGCACTGCATAATTAGTTTTTGGGGAAGGAATAACTTGTTGAACATTTGTTTACTGATGTGTAATATTTTAAAATGTGAAATATTTGGAAAATATCTCTAACAATTTTGATCAAAATGTAAATCTGGAAATTGTGTTGTATAACAAATAACAATGTATAATTGTGTTTGGAGTAAAAACTCATTTATGGGTAGTTTATTGATGACTGTATTTCTAAAACAGGAAACATTTTAAGAATATCTTAACGATCTGATTACAAATAGATATTTTGTGAGTATTTGTCATACAAAATAACAATTTAATTTTTTGGGGGCTGGGGGGAGGGGGGGAATCACTTACAGGCAGTTGTTTAATGACTGATTTTTCAAAAACTTGAAATATTCTACAAATTACTTTTTTAATGATTTGGTTCTAAATGTATATCTTGGTAGTGTTTGACATGATAAATATCACCGTTTATTTATCTTTGGGTAAAATTTCAATAAAGGTTCGTTTACTGATGAGTAATTTTTGAAAATTAGAATTATTTTGAAAATGACAATAACGATCTTACTTAAAATGTCTGAGGAGTGTTTGACATGAACATGACAAAAATTTTATACATGTTTTTTGGGGGGGAATTCGGTTTTGGGTAGTTTATTGATGGATTATTTTTTATTTGAATACTTAAAAAAATGGTTTTAGTTATTTGGTTTAAAATTGGTATCAGGGGACCATTTTTATTTATCAATATTAATGTATATTTATTAATCTAAAATAATATTAAATCTGAGAAGATTTTTTCGTGATAAATAAGAATAAATTTTTATTTTCACAAATAAAAATAATTTTAGGGTAGATTAGAAACTTATTTAGAAAATTTGAGTTTTGTTAAACATATTCGAAAATTTTTATTTATAATTTATACATGAAGACTGATTATTGTGATTAAAAGATTATGGGTATGAATTTTATGAGTAAGACATGCATAGGGGTAGTTAAAAAAAAATTGAAAAAACTGTCTTCAAAGTCATAATACAAAAAAATATGAAAGTTTGTGAGATTGTGACATACCATGTATCTTTTGTGACCATCCTCACAAATGTTTACCTCTACAAGGGGCTGTAGCTTTAATGTTTGGCATCGTTCACATTGGCCTTATATTTGTCTATCATAGTATTTCCCACAGTTTGGAAAAATGTTACACCACACATTTTATTTACTAAAACAAATAGTTTAATGATCAAGTAGATATTTTTCTTAATAGCTGTATATAAATATATACTTATGTATAAACTCACAAATCCATAAAAATATGAGAATAGTGTATTACTAAAATTGTAATGTTAGTTAATTATTATTATTTAGCACCGCGTCTTGCTACTCGTTCGGGTAATACGTTTTAAGTACTAATTACGCTAATGGATTGGGAATTGGGAAGGTTGAAAGTGAACCCTTAATTTTCGTGGAGAGAAAGCGGAAAACTATTTAGGAAAAGCCCTCCCCTTCCCCAGTTCACCCGACCGAGATTCGAACCTCGATCTCCCCATTTTCGGCTGTCGAGCTCAACACGACTAGCGCGTTAGCCAACTTCGCCACCGAGGCGGGTAAGTTATTAATTAAAAACTAGTTATAATCTTGGCGGGTACACGAATTCTTTACTTGAGCTGGTTTCTCTGAGGTTAATCCTCGAGTATTGTTATCAACGTCGTGTACAATTAATTGTACCAGATTTTGTTTACCTCCTTTTTAATCGCTTTCATGAACAAACGCCAAGACAAAGCCGGACCATTGAGTCGCCGGCGGCTCTGGTATCAATGATAGATCATAGTAGCCGATGATTGCCGTACTTACATCACAGGCTTGAAGCTATGAGTGAAGAATGACTCTGAGCACGGTACGATTCCTGGACATCTCAGTGGTAGAGCACTGGTGTACTAAGCCAAGGGTCCTGGGTTCGATTCCTGTTTCCAGTGGTCAATTTTCAAATTTACAAGTTTGGCTATTTATTTTAGCACAGCGTTTTACTACCCGTTTGGGTTATTCACCGATGTTATAGTCACCCTAAAGATTTAGATATTATGAATGTCCAATTGATATAAAGTGTTCCCGCATTTGCATAGGTGAGAGTGGTAAACCGTTTATGAAAACCCTCAGTACACCCGATGGGTATCGAACCCTAATCTCTCCAGTTTTAGCAGTCTAGTCTATTGTTAGATTAGTGTCTTAAGCCATGCAGCCACAAATAGGGTGGTTATACTTATTACAATTACTTAATCGCTTCAAATCATATTGTGTTCAGACGGGCTAACACTAATCATAAAGCAGTCTGCTTATTTCACTTTGAAATGTATTGAGACTTTTCTAGAAAAGCAAATTTAATACCGGAAGATGTTGTTTTACACTAAATATTTGCTTAAAGTAACAAAGATAAACCAACATCTACACAAAAAGAAATTGGAGAACGAACCGATGAGGTTCTAATGGTCAACTAAAAGAACTCTAAACTTTATTTCCGCATTTATAAGAATTTTAACGGCCAAACCTTTTTCCAAAATTGATTATAAAGGTTCACTTAGAGGGAATACTATATTTATACAACCCCATTAAACTGATGGTGTCAGATTTAGCACGATTAAACTAGATTAAGCTATTTGATCAACACTATCACGTCATGCAAATTATTTAACCACTTTATGGAACTTATTTCTTAAAGAACGTTCATTGACGGAGAGTGATTTTGGTTTTTCAGACTAAGGTTTTACTCACAAAAATACAAGCATGAGAGATTGCGTGCCTGCAGGTAGTTTTACTTATATCGCATGCACATAATAAACAATCTGTACGTATTGTATCTGCATAATTATAGGGGAATATTGTGGCCAGAAAAGTGGGTTCGAAGAAGTTTTAGACTTAAAAAAAAAAGATCTGATAAACCTCTCGATTTGTATTTCCGCCAGATCTTTCACGACATCAGTGTGCCATTTTTTTTATTATAACGTTCACAAGAGCTATGCAAGAAACGCGGACTAGATAAAGATAATAAAACATTGTTAATATAGTTTAGGATATTTAAAAATAATAATTAATATTAAAACCTATTAACATATAAAATAGAAACATATTTATGACAAATATGGCTGAAGTTATCAATATTATTATTATTATTATTATTATTATTATTATTATTATTATCACCGCATCTTACTACCCGTTCGGGCTATACACACTTACGCTAACGTGTAATGGTAGGATGATTGTGAGAGTAAATGAAGGACCTACAGTTTAACGTGGAATCCGAACCACGGTGGAGGCCTGGCATTCCCCACATTCACAAGATGTCTTGTCAGAGGTGAAGGAAGGGTTTGGTAATAAGATAAATCTTTGCCGGGACCGAGGATTGAACCCCGGCTGCCAGCACACAAGTCTGACACCTTACCCCTAGACCGCCAGGTCTACAAGTTATCAATAAATAAACCATTTATTCATGACAATAAAGTTAATCATCTACGGGTGTAAAGGAAAAGAATAATAGTACTGTACAGCGCACATACTTTCTATCGCTTTAATCTTAAAATAAATACATTTTCTAAAAAATCGTAAAATTTGTGAAACTAAATAAAATAAACTGTTGCAGAAACACTCCACCAAAGAGCGTGAATATAAAAATATACAATGTTACATGGACATTGAGAAAGGAGGAATATCTCTGTCTACCAAAGAGCTTTAAATTAATTCCATAATTCAACAAACTCCATAACACATATACATATATGTTTGCTCGTAGATAAGAAACTATTGGTATTATAAAAATATTCATCGAGTTAAAATATTTTTATCTATATTATTGTATTACTAATTTACAAGGATACGTTATTTCGTATCTCAAACAGTTGTGGATATATGATCCAAATTAGAAATTTCCACTTTTATTAAGTTCGTTTAAAAATTTTTTTGGGGCCTGGTGGTCTAGGGGTAAGGTGTCAGACTTCTGTGCTGGCGGCCGGGGTTCAATCCTCAGTTCCGGCACAGATTTATCTGATTACCAAACCCTTCCTTCACATCTGACAAGACATCTTGTGAATGTGGGGAATGCCAGGCCTCCACCGTGGTTTGGATTCCACGTTAAACTGTGGGTCCTTCATTTAATCTCACAATCACCCTACCATTACACGTTAGCGTAAGTGTGTATAGCCCGAACGGGTAGTAAGATGCGGTGCTAATAATAATAATAATAATAACAATAATAATAAAAATATTTTTTTTGGGGAAACTAGAAATGCCATTTTTTTCTAAGGTTATACACTATCTAGATACAAAATTTAATAAAAATCGTTACAGCAGATATTGAAAGAATATATTTTCCCCCTTTTTGCCCTAAAGTAAACTACATTTAATTCTAGGGTTGGATACCCCATGGGGGAGCCTTAGGAAAGACCTAGAAACAAAGTTTAAAATCGTTTGGTAAAATGGTTTCTACTGGAGGTCAAGATATAGACAAAGAGAGGGCATCGCAAAAAGCACCTCTCGATTTCAGAGGGTCGTGAAACTTCGACATTCATCGAAATCTCGAGTATCTGACAATAACAATACTTCTTTCTTCGAGGTGTCGATAAAAATGAAAGTAGCTAGCTGTGTGATATTTATTTAAAAATGGAATAATAATGTGAAAACATGAAAGTTATTAATACAATCTTGTTTATAATGGATTATTTAATATTGGTAAGATGTATTTTTTAAATTTATTACTCTTTTATATACTAACTACTATAATGGTAAGCCTATATTTTTTCACATAATTATATATAAATGTAAAATTTATTTTTGTAGTAGTCAAGAGTATAAAATAAGCCTAGAATGAAAATAGGAAATGAGAGGATATGATTTATTTAAATCGGGTAGTAAATGAGAATATATATAAAGTTTCAGTGTGTACAATACTTAAGTCGAAATAGTTGACCAAACGAAACAGGGATATGTTTTAACTGGATCATGGGGTGCATCATCTATTTGCTTTTCCGGACCTTTGCTACGCAGTAAAATCAAAGCCTGGGACAATTTTTAAAGACATAACCCACCTCGGTAGCGTAGTTAGCTAACGCGCTAGTTTTGTGTCGAGTTAGACTGCCAAGGACGGTGAGATCGAGGTTAAAGTCTCACTCTGGTGTATTGGGGTGGTTTTCCTAAATGTTTTACCACTCTCCCTCCGAAAATGCGGGTTCACTTCCTCTAATTTCAACCTTCCCAATTCCTAAGCCATTAACGTAACTAGTACATGCTTAGGCTTATAATTGGAACGGGTAGTAAGATGGGGTGATAAATAAATTAATTAATTAATTTAACGAAATATGTCAAGTACAGTCATTCTTTGATTCAAGACCGCACAACGTACCTATATTCAAGATATTTCTTTATTGTTATCCCTTTCAAGATCACAGCTACTCAAATATCTGTACCTCTGTTTCACGATAACTACCAAATTATTGGAACAATCTTAATGAAATTTGACAGGAATATTACTTATTTTAACCTAGGCCAAATTATGTACGTACATTATATAGTTTTTCAATCTTGCTATCCAATACACAATGATTGTCGCTCTAAAGGTTTTTCACTTAATATGACAACTCAAGATATCTTGATTTAAAATGGTAAGCAATCGATCAAGTTCCTAGGGCTTGTTTAGTTAAATGTTGACAATTGTTGCGAGAGTGACGACTTAAACTGCTTGAACTACGGTTATTTCATATTAATATAAATGATTTTCCAACCTTCCTTCACGCAAAGTTTGGGTACATTTATTTGAAATTTTACATTCCTAATTTTTTCTCCGTTTGTGGAAATATGAGGGTAACCCAGACGGATAGTAAGACGGAATAAAAGCATACACACACATAAAATGTCAAGCCTTGAATCACTGGAATGTGGACTTAATACATCCACCGTTCTTAAAACATAATACCTTCTAAATACAGAGGTGCTTCTAATATTTTTAATGGGAGCATCCCTTTTATGTAGAAGAAGATGCTTTTCTGCCTCCACTATCTCAAGAAAGGGGCCTTGTTCCTTAAAACCTCAGTTCCTCAAACAAACAACTTGCGGTTGTTTACCCTGAAAAGGAAATTCACCCCGACTTCTTTAAACCCCATTCCCATGTCAACTTCCCCCTCCCCCCCTTCTCTTTTCCCCATAGAACCAGAATCTATTCTACTCAAAATAAATCAATAGACAAACTTGGAAACGAATAGTTGTACATGTTGGTTCACACTCTTCAACCATAATGTCACACGATCCATACTGTGTCTTGGCTGCGAATAAATAGAACGTACAAGACAATATCAACATTTCCATCCCTCACTTTGTGTTCCACACAACAACTTTGTGTCAACCATTATGGTATTTTATATACCGAAACATGTCAACAGAATATAAATCAGCATCCTTCTAAAGGCTGATTATCACAAGAAGGACTGGAACAAGATAATGCTTGGATTTTATACGTAGCCTTAAAAATTATATATATATAATATTCTTCAAATCGCGATAACAAGAACATTTAATTACCTTATTATTATTATTATTATTATTATTATTATTATTAGCACCACGTCTTACTACCCGTTCGGGTTATACGCACTTACGCTAATGTGTAATGGTAGGGCGATTGTGAGATGAAATGGAGGACCTACAGTTTAACGTGGAATCCGAACCACGGTGGAGGGGTTTGGTAATCAGAATTACCTTATTAACTAACATTATTGCTAACGTGATAATTCAATTTTATAACCTAATTTACGACACTGTTGATATTTAAACTTTGTTTTTGTTCATAATTTATTGTATCCAAGTTTTGTAACTAAACTTTCACATGTTAAATGTGTATTTTAGTCCTGTCGTCATCCCAAGTTTTAATTCAGTTGATGATATTATATAAATTTTTTTGAAAATTTTTATATATGACAATTTGTTGCTCATTAAAAGTAAAATATAATCAAACTTTTGAATATTAAAGTCACTTAACTCATCTACCAATTTTAAAACTATCTAATTCATTTAGATGAAAATCTATATATTTTGTTATAGCTATTCCTAAGTTTTCTATCTAAGTTTTAACTTTAATTAATACTTCTCCTTACTTTAAACTACTTTAGAATGTTTTCTAAAAGGCAATATCAACATGTTAGAGAAATATTGAAAGAAAAATTGTGTTTTTAAATATTCTCATTGGGGAAATATATATAATATATTATATATATATATATATACACTAGAACCCATTTATTTCAAACTAATTGTGACTGAAGTTTTTTCGGAATAGCGAAAATTCTGATTAAGCGGGAAAATACAGTAATTTCATGAATTTTAAATTACCTTAAAATTAGTCTTATTCAATTTTAATTTATCTAACTAATTTATAACACGAAATATGTACGATAGCTATACTCCATTCATGGTAGGAATTACTCTCTGAAAGGTCTTTATTCCTACCAATATATCCTACTATATAATAGGTTTCTATTAGGAAAAAGGCCTTTCAGAAAAAATTCCTACTGTGAACGGATGTTACAGAAAAACACACTGTGTGGTCTATAACATATAAGTATTAAGTATTTAATATCAGATATCACTGTTATCTACAATTATATTTTACTGTAAGCTTGTTAACCAAATAAATATTTCATATTGACTTAATTTTTTCCACCAATTTTCAAAAAGTGTGTTCGGATTATCCAGAATTTCAGATTTTTGGGGTTCAGTTTAATGATATTTTACTGTATATATATATATATATGTGTGTGTGTGTGTGTGTTTATTTTAAAGATATTGTAAATGCCTACAGAATACGCTTTAAGTTTAATTAATAACTTGTAAAATAAACACAAATCATTTGCCATCATGAAAATGTTATATCATAATCTTTAAATTGGAAAATTAACACTTGACCACGAGAGTTGAACCCGGGAACTTTGACTTAGTAAACGAATGCTATTACCACTGAGATATCTAGGAGTATTCTCGTGTCCAGGGTACAATGTACCTTGTCTATTGCTGAAGGTCACTCTTCACTCATATTTTGAACCAGATTCTGTAATGGACGAGTGAAAATTGTCAGATGCATATGAGTGATCAATTAAGATCACGAACTATCAGATACCGCAGATTAAACTAAGGTTCAGCGTTTGATTCCAGTGTCCAGGTGTTCATTTTTTTTAAGTTTAAAAGTCAATACTCGTGATAGGTGCTTAAGAACTAGAGCCTATGCCGAACATAAATCTTTAGATCTAAAAACACGAAACACAAACTCCGCACGGACTGTTAAAAGATATCCTCCTATTACAAACCTCGCTTGGCGAGAAATCACAGCCTTGTATGGGGCCTCTTAACTTCCCACGGACTATTGAGAAACATCCCCCTATCACAAGCCCCACTGAGTGAGAAATCACAGCCTTGTATGCTTAACTTCACAAGGACTATTGAGAAATATCCTCCTATCACAAGCCCCACTGAGTGATAAATCACAGCCTTGTGTGGTGGCCACTTAACTTCCCACGGACTATTGAGAAACATCCTCCTATCACAATCCCCACTGAGTGAGAAATCACAGCCTTGTATGCTTAACTTCACAAGGACTAGTGAGAAACATCCTCCTATCACAATCCCCACTGAGTGAGAAATCACGGCCTTGTATGGTGGCCTCTTAACTTCGCATGGACTATTGAGAAACATCCCTCTATCACAAGCCCCACTGAGTGAGAAATCACAGCCTTGTATGGTGGCCTCTTAACTTCAGCACGGACTGTTGAGAAACATCCTATCACAAGCCCCGCTGAGCGAGAAATCCTTGGCTCGTAGACGTGAGAAGCATTAAGAGACCATTCGGTCCCTTGTTTGAGGGCTTCATTATCATGAGTGAACCAAGCGCCACACTTAAAACTGCCACCAAGTGCAGTTCCTTGTCATTTTAAAAGGGCTTAGATGCCTTACTTATTAAATTTGGGAAGCACGTAGGTTTTTCAACGGCGCTCTTAAAACGGTCAATACACTCTGTTTGCTCTTAAAGGTAGTAGTCATACTTTGATATTTTACACTATCACCTTATATTATGAATATAATGTTATAATAAAAAGAAAGCGTGCTATCTTTTAGGGTAAACTAAGGGTGGATAATCTTAGTGCCTAATAATTTTATCATCAAAAGGTAGAGCATGCAAATTTTAAATACCAACACCAAGTTATTTTTATAACACATTATTATGTATGTGTTTGTACGGATTTGTGTTAATATGGGAGGTTTACAGTCCAACATTCATAGGAGAGGCCTTATCAGACATTCTTTATGAAAATATATTGCTCCATCATCCCCAAAAATGTGAGTTTAAAATGTGTTATGTTGGGGGGGGGGGCGGGGCAGGGAGGCGGAGGGGGAATGATAGGCCAAATTACCAACATTTTATTATTACTGGTGCTAGCTTAATGTGACACAACATATTAGTGCAAATATACCTAATGTCATTGTTTTGACTACGTCTGAGCCCACAACGGGAGTCTAGTAGTTTTAACGAGTCTCTTGCAATAAAATTGATTTCCGGTGATGAAATGATCAGGTATCGAATCTCAGAAAGGTATAATGAGAGTGGTTTTTGCCAAAATGGTTTCTACCTTCCGCTAAATACCAATCAAGGTAAATTTTCGCTAAATTCTAACTTCTTCCTCGTCCTCCCTACTCGATTCGCGAAATTAAATGCGTATTGCCCGGATGGGTACTAATAAACGGTGCACAAGACTATAGCTGACTATATTAAACTTGAATGATCTAATCATTTCGTATTTTGCACACAAAATCAAACACCGTTTTAATTTTTTTTTAATTTGGATTTCTAATCGCAGAAAAAGTAAATATGTTCACAAACTAGATAAATTGAGCTATTTAAGAATTCATGGCCCCTATATGCCCCTACGCATCGCTTATTGCCTGAAGGAAACAATGTGCTGTGAGATACCATTGTGTGACGTTACTTTAAAAATTGCATTTATAACAGATAGGAAACAACAGTTTTTGTTTCTCCTGAAAATTTGGGTTATTTTGAACGTGTTTAATTTTTGCTGTTAGAAATTAATTTTGACATAGATTTTTTTAGTATTTATATTTAATATATTTTTTAATTATTTGAAGAATTTAACGACCACTTTCTGAACCAACTGATTATATCAGCACACGATAATTTCTATGAGCGATAGAGAAAGAGACTACCAATTTTACCAGAAAAGGTACTTTCACATTCCTTCCATGGTCATTTTAAATGCCACACTTGACATGGGACCAACGGCTTTATTTTCCTTTCGAAGAAAGTTGTGCTACGGATTTGTGTCGCTCAAGAAAAATCCACCAACTCCTACTGGGTTTGAACCCACGAACATCGGGGTACTGAGGTGATCACTTTATCCCAAGACCACCGAGTTTCACTGCCAACATTTTCAACATGTTAAATATATATTATATATCACTTTGGAGGCCAAATGGTCCAAGACGTCACGCTCGCATTAGGTTGGACTGCCCATGACGGGGAGATCAGGATTTGAATCCCAGACAGGTGTACAGAGAGTGATTTTTTTCCTGAATGGTTTTACACTCCCCCTCCACGCAAATTCGGATACACTTCCTATTGATTCAACTTTTTTCATCCCTAGCACATTAGCGTAGTTAAGTAGGTAGAGCAAATGGGGAGTAGTACAGGGTGATAAATAGACATGTTTTTATTCAATGAATATAATTTTCATACTTTTTCCAACTGAATGTGACATTTATAATCCATTTTAAGGACTATTAAACTATTCACACAAACATACTCTATCCATCCAATGTTTCAAAACTTGAATGAAATGTTTTAAAATAACTTCAAAAGCGCCACTCAACAGCATATTTATTTCTACGTAATGGTAAAATAGGTTACAAAGTGCAATTTGGGATGGCAGTGTAGCCAATATATACATTTTAATATTTTATTTTCCATAATAGAATTATTTTAAGTTTTACCCTGCCATTGCCACTTTGTAGACCAATGTAACCTAAAAACAATGATTAAAATGTCACTTGTGTGGTTTAATCTCGGGAGCCGAGAAGTGTAATTTTAGCAAATTCACGCTGTTACCAGTTATGCCCGCCCGTTAGGGGATGTAACACACTCAGGTTTTCACAAAGTGGTGCTAAACATTAATAAAAATAACTATCATATTATTACAGCATGTGTTTCTAAAGATGACAATTATTTTTTAACATGAAAACATGCTAACGCTATAGGGTCATTTAGTAACCTTGTTGTTGAAATGTTCAGTTAGCGTGTTCATTCCCCTCTTGTTTAAACTAATTAAAGACGTTGCCTACCTGTGATGTCATGGCAGTTCAAGAGAGAATTTCCAATTTTATTGAACTTATATCTCTAAAATTCGCCGAATAAAATGTAACGTTAAAACAAAAACTATAAATTCTTAAATAACTCTAATAATAATCCTACAATTTCATAAAACTGTTATATTTATCTTTAAATAGTTTAATTTGTAAACGTGTTTTTTTTATAAATACAGTCGAACGCGACTTTTTCAAAATTCCGTAATTTGATATCGTCTTCATTCGAATTTTTCGCCCGGTCCCGTGAATTTTGTATTATAAGAATGTTAAAACATCGTGGCTAATTCAAATTTGGTTTTGGTTAGTTCAAAATGTTCGTAAGTTGTAATATACTTTACAGTATTGTTTTCCTACTTCTAGTTGTGGCGCTATGTTGTTCTATTTTTGAAAATATAAGAGGTGACGTTGGAATGCTGTTATTATCCTCCTTTGAACCCCTCCCCCTTCCCCATACATCCATACGTATTTGTCTACACTTACAGTTCTGTACTCAGTCAGTCAAGGTCAAACCTCTCGAGCAGTTATGTGCGCTGTTTTTAGTGATTCGGTCGTAGCGATATTCTTGTGACGTGTGAGTTTATTTTGATTTGTTGTTTAGTTTTAGTTTTGTTTAATAAATAATGCACAGTAGTGTTTGTGTGTGTGTGCTTGGGTGTGTGCGTGTATGTGTGTGTGTGTGTGTGTGTATCGTGATGCCACTGTCTAAGCCACAGTCCTATAAATCATTAACTTTGGCTGAAAAAGTATCGGTGATAAAGGAAGTGGAAAAGGGAATTCCTTTTAAGAAACTTATTTAATTCAAATATTTAGTTTATTCAAATTTTTCCCTGCTCCCTTCAAGTTATAATTATCCAGGTTCCACTGTACTCTACAACTTAGGACATTTGTTTTGGATATAAAAATGTAATGTAAGAAACTGCGCGTTCGATAGATGGGAGATAAGCTTTAAAGTCTTGGTTGGGTGTATAGTGAGGGTGGTTTGTACTAAATTGTTTTCCCCTCTCCATTGATGCAAACTCTGGTACATTTATTCCAAATTCAGCCTTCCTCCCATGAAATAATTAGACTAGTGCCTCATAGATGAGTATAACCCAAACGGGTAGTAAGACGTGGTAACTTTAAAGATACGGTTTAATCTACAGACAGAAGATCGTTATTTGAAGACTGGACACTTGTATTACCACATTGGCGTGATTAAAATATAATCTATATTAATAAAATGAAGAGTTTGTTTGTCTGTCTGTCTGTCTGTCTGTCTGTCTGTAATGATCACTGCGCAGTATCTACCGCACACAGATGGATGAAAATTTAGAATTACTAGCCTCTGTGCACGAACATATAAAACTCGAAGCTGGATTATGAAATTTTTTGAACAAATTTTGTTTTCATTCTTTAAAAACTTAATCAAAATAAATGAAATCAATAGATTTTTTTGACTATTTTAAGTAAAGAAATTGTTTACCAGGTAACCATATTATTCATTGCTAAGTTACCTCTGGAAACATCGGTTACTTCTGCTATAGAATTATGTATAGAGAAATTATATAAAAATTTATGAGGAAGTGTTATTGGAAGCTTTTGATAACTTTTTAGATGATACTTTCCGCTAATAAATCAAATAAAGCATATTCATACCCTACCAATATTTGTGAATTTCAATAAAATTTGGTGGTCAAAATTGGACTAGCTATAAAATCAGTGTTTAACTCAGCTCACCCTGGCAACACTCTCACGACACGACACTGCGGATGATTCTCTATAGCTGACTAAAACAAAATATGTTTTAAATCAATTTAAAATAAAACAATAAGCAATGACCTGCACATAAGGAGCCAAGATATGATATATTTATTTTATTATAATTTTGTTTGTCCCCTTCTTATTTCAAGGAATATCCAAGATATATGTATCTTAGATATATTTACATAAGCAAGGTCGTAACCAGGCAGACAATTTGGGTTGGGAGGGGAGGGGGGTGTTTGGACCACAAGCAAAGAAAAATTACGAATATTAAATGAGTCTAGAAAATTTAAATTTATTGTCATGGTATTTTAGGGAAAATATAAAATTCATAAATTTTTATAAAAGTGTTAACATTTAAAACTTATACATTACCTTCTCCAAGAAAGTCTGAAAATTTGCATTTAACACTCTAAAATGTTCTTTCCCTTAAATAAATGTTCCCCTCTTTAGATTTATTTCGTTTCCCTCTTATTTTTACTGATATGATACGATTAAAAAAGATTTGTTTCTAAACCGGAATTAACATTTTAAAATAAAGCGAGGACCATTCTAAATACGTTCTAGGGGCTTCAACCTTTTTTTTAAAATCTGAAAGATGACCATTTCAACATTCCAAATATATTTTAGAAGAGTATGGTTTAAAAAAATCGAGGACCCTGGAACAATTTAGGATTGGGGAAGAGGGTAAAAAGTCCGTTAAAATGCTCTTTTGAATAATTTCCCTCTCCCTACTACACAAATAATATTTTGCTACCAACAACCTAACATTAATAATTTTATAAATTGTTTAGGCTTACACTAATAAAGCAATAGTTTTAAAAATTTGTATTTGGAGAAAAGGTTAAGTCACCCCTGCTTCATAGTTCAAAATTGTACTATTTTCTAATAAAGACAATTCCAACTTGACCAAAATTTATTAAATACGTTGACTCTTTCTTATATCTATAAGACACATAAATATTGAAGATGTTTACCAATCGCCCTGAGGAGGGAGGAGGGGCTGTTTGTGCCCTGGGTTGCAAACCCACGCTTCCGATAATCCTGTGTTCAGTCAGATTCAGATAGGAACAAATTTTGACAGTTTCAAAATTTACTAAAAACCATTTTCATATAGGTTATGATATGTCGAGTCATGTGGCCTGCAGCAGACCCATTTGATAGATGTTATTAATACCTATAAAATACCACTAATAACATTATACAATACTCTCAATTTTAACCTAAATATTTTATTTTATAAAAGGCTTGTCTTTTTAAAAAGTAGATAATATTTTAGTTTTTTAGTAAAATTTAGTGTCCATTTAGAAAAAAAACTTAACATTCGGAATAGCTATACCAGTTTAACCAAAATATTAACTAACTAGTTAATACTAGTCCATACTACAAACTAAACTAGCAACACTAAATGCATTAAATGTTACAGTATCAAAACACACAATTATATCAATATAGGCTGTTCTTAAGCTGACGCTGTTTATATTTTCACAAGCTGTTAGGGGTTAATAGCTGGACCCTCCCTGCCCCCCCCCTCCCTTCAATCCATATCTTACTCCTACCCTCTCATTCTTAATTATTTGATAAATTGTAGGAAACTTGTTATTGCACCTACCTTTCAATAATATTTTCAACTTGAAAGGTTTTGTTTTCACTTAAACTCAAGGAATCACCCGCTTTTACAGTTTTCCCCACACTCAATAGAACTTTATATTTAATATGTAACTATTTTTTTCTTTGTCAACTCAGCCTTAATAATGAACACAATAACAAGCTCTTTTTTTTTTAATCTACACTCATAGCTTGCAGCCTTAATCAATCTAGAGCATGCAAGTATTAGATAAGACTAGTTAACTCCCACTTTCAACTTTACTGACTCAGCAAAAGATTATTCAAACTCGGTCATGTTTTTAAATTATTATTATTATTATTATTATTATTATTATTATTATTATTATTACTAGCACTGCGTCTTACTACCCGTTCGGGTTAAACACACTTACGCTAATGTGTAATGGTAAGATGATTGCGAGATGAAATGGAGGACCTACAATTTAACGTGGAATCCGAACCACGGTGGAGGACTGACATTCCCCACATTCACAAGATGTCTTGCCAGAGGTGAAGGGAGGGTTTGGTAATCGGATAAATCTGTGCCGGGACCGAGGATTGAACCCCGGACCCCAGCACAGAAGACAGACACCTTACCCCTAGACCGCCAGGTCACCCATGTTTTTAAACATCAGCTGTTTTTCCATTTAGCATAACATGGAGAAAGTCAAAACGAATATCTTAGGGGAAACACCCCTCCTTTTTGAGTGTATAACAGTGAATTTAGGAAGGAAAGGAGGGCTTGTCAGTATTTCGACAGTTACTAGTGGGGCTAGTCCAAAGTGCTCTACATTCTCAGCTACAGTAGCCCCATGGCTTCTTTGGTTCTGACTGACAGCTTTGAAAAGTTACCAGACCAAATAATGTATCCCTACGCCGAACCAAATGACCTGCAAAAACATGTTTTTAGCAGCTGTCTCTTCTGACAGTCAATATTTAACTATATACCTAAATGTTGACGGTCAGAAGTTGGCTGTGAACTGTAAGTCAGCACCAAAGAAGCCTTGGGGCTACTGTACCAACGCTGCCCAAATTGTGGTGAGAATATCCTACAGCTTGAGTCACTGTTAGGTACAGAGAAGGACGCCCCAACCCACCCTGGAAGTCAGAATTCGTTCGTGACAACACAATGCTAGACGGTCAGATGTTCGATACCAGCTAGGGTTACAGCACCTAAGCAAAGAACGGACTCCTGAATAGGGACATTGAAAGAACGAGTGTATTGTTCCAAACTCTATCAATTAGTCCTTAATCCTACATCACATTATACACTATTAGCTTAGTTAATATATTTCAATTGACAAGTTAAAACGAACTTCATGATTATATCCATCCCGCAAGCCCATCATGACACGTTAAGCCCACGGGAACCAGAGGTAGCAACATTACTAAAACATTAGAATGTTGGTGAAAAGCTAGACACTAATATTATCTTGTTTTGTTTGAACTTATAACTAAGCAGTACATCTTAATCTTTGACTGTCAAATTTTTGGAGGGGTTTTTAACCGCCAAACCACCCCCTCCCTCCCGGATAAGGCCTCGTACGAAATCTGGCTGTAGCACAATAGTGAAGGCATCATGAAATACATTTCCATTGCCGTGGTCGAATCATACATCTCTTTGAATACCACTAATAGCGTGAAACCATGTAGGCGAGGAAGTCGTGGAAAACTTTGAGGTCTCTCACGGCATCGGCCTTTAACGTGGCTTTCTCGTTCATATTCATGATGCGAGCTTTTGTAAATTGCCCTCCCATTTCCCTTTCTGTTTGAAATACATTCGCCCTAATCCTGTTTCAGTTGGTCCCAAATCACAGAGCGTTAGGTAGGGAATGACAAGAAGCTTCAACAACTACTGTGGTTCCCTCTGGCACCGGTAGCAGGCAGACTCGATAAAACGTACGATAAATAATAAGTTTCCTAGATTATAGACTCGTATGGAGTAGAGGGAAACTTCAGTTAGCCCTGGTTGCTGGAACATGTTTCCCATTACTATTTTGTTAAAGTTACTGTGTCATTTCGGTATTCATTGCAGGGGAAGTGTCTGAAATTGTTGTAGTGGTCATTATAAGAACATATATAATATAAACACGTATGAACTTATAAATTGTTGGCAGACTTTCTAGAAATCTAAAGATTTTGTAGTTATTAATTAATTAACTAAAGTTTGGTCAGATTTCAATAATAGTATGGTTAGTCAAAAATATGAATATCATATTACCACAATATTATTTCTAATAATTCCAAAATTTAGTGACTTTTAATCAATTCTGTTGGTGGAATGTGGGCTTGCTATAAAAATTAATGATTTACCAAAGAGCTTATCCAATATGTAATATAATGTGTTATATATACAACTCTATATATAGTTATATATATATAATTGAGATCATTACGAGTGAGTACAGTCATTTCAGTGCCTCAATGATCAGTGTTATCAGCGATGCAGCAAATATTCCATCAGGAATAAATTATTGGTCTGCGTGGAATTATTGCTATCATACTTTTATTAAATCAGGGCAAATATAATTTTTTTACTCGCAGACAGTGTTTAGGAATTATTCGTTTATTGCCATGAATCTTTCTTGTTAAATTTAATGAAATTCTGCTGGATTCCATCTGATAAACAGACACAATCGCACTCAGGAATTTTTACTAATTAATTCTATAAAATCGTTTTTTGTGTGAAAACTAGACCTCACTCCCTCCATGCTTTTATCCTTAATAAACTTTCAATATTTCCCTTTCAATTTTATATTGAAATACCAATCATAATCTCTTCTTAGATTTGTAGTAGATTTTTCCCTTTGAAAGTTAGACAGAAAACCAATCAATACTTTATTCAAAAGTACATTTAGAAAAAAAAATCCCATCAGCCCATCCGATATCAGTGAACGATACTCAGGTATTGTGCTGACTGATGTGGGTACTTGATTATTAAATACGCAATTGGTTAAAAAATACTATTAAATATAACTTGGTACAGCTCATTGAATTAATAACTGACCTCTTGTGGGGAGTTATATATGCATTTTAAATATGTAGGTAACCCACTTCGGTGGCTGCGTGATCTAACGCGTTACTCTCGCTGAAGACTAGACTGCCGATGACGGAAATATCGAGGTTCGAATCTTAATTAGATGTACTTGTGGTTTAAAAAATGGTTTTCCAGCCTCCCTCCACGAAAATGTGAGTTTACTTACTATAAATATAGCATTCCTAATGTCTAACCCATTAGCGTAATTAGTACATAAGCGTATAACCAGAACCGTTAGCAAAATGTGTTGCTAAAAAAATGATTACATTTTCAGGCTGGAGCATGCATTTTAATAACTTATATTAGGGTGACCTGGTGGTCTAGGGGTAAGGTGTCGAACTTCTGTGCTGGGGGTCCAGGGTTCAATCCTTGGTCCCGACACAGATTTATCTGATTGCCAAACCCTTCTTTAACCTCTGACAAGACATCTTGTGAATGTGGGGAATGCCAGACCTCCACCGTGGTTCGGATTCCACGTTAAACTGTAGGTCCTCCATTTCATCTCACAATCACCCTACCATTACACATTAGCGTAAGTGCGTATAACCCGAACGGGTAGTAAGACGCGGTGCTGATAATAATAACATATATTAATTTTTATTTATTTTAGCACCACGTCGGGTACTACTATTTCAGGTTGTATACAAAAATCATATAAAGACTCAGAATATACAAAACAATATTTTTACCGGTGTTTTTTTTTATCGTCGTGAAATGTGGTCTTTTAAGCGCACCTCAACTCACACACAAATTATCATTTTATGGCACTTTCAATTAACTAATTTGCTAGTTACTAATTTACTAGTTATTGTTCCTCATATCTTTAGGGAAGGGGTGTGTCTTGATTACTAGAAACAAAAGAACGTTCTTGGAAGCTGGTTTGGTTATTTATTGCTTAAATGAAACACACAAATAATAAATGAATAGGCCACGCCCTAACAGTCGTTTAATCTTCTAGACCAGTGCACGTACCGTCCTAGCAACAGAATTACAGTAGCCTCATGGCTTCTTTGGTGCTGACTGACAGCTCACAGCTGACTTCTGACAGTCAACATTTAGGTATGCACCCAAATTTTGACCGTCAGAAGTGACAGCTGCTAAACAAATGTTTTTGCAGATCATATGGTTCGGCGTAAGGTTACATAATTTGGTCTGGTAACATTTCAAAGCTGTCAGTCAGCACCAAAGAAGCTATGGGGCTACTGTAGTAACGATTATGGTGACCTGGCGGTCTAGGGGTAAGGTGTAGGACTTATGTGCAGGAGGTCCGGGGTTTAATCCTTGGTTCCAGCACAGATCTATCTGATTAACAAACCTTTCCTTCACCTCTGACAAGACGTGTATTAATCACAACTTGTGAATGTGAGGAATGCCAGGCCTCCACCGTGGTTCAGGCCTCCACCGTGGTTCGGATTCCACGTTAAACTGTAGGTCCTCCATTTCATCTCACAGACACCCTACCATTACACATTAGCGCAAGTGCTTATAACCCGAATGGGTAGTAATACGCGGTGCTAATTAAACTAAAAAATTAAACGATTCATGAAACTTTTCAATGACTTGCAAACACGATGACAGCTTGAAAGGTCTCCAATAAAACTGAACGTTTCTTAAGAGTCGCTGTTCTGCATTGTCCATCTTGCCCTTGCAGCAAAAGGTCAAATCAAAACTTCAATAATAAACATAATTGAGTTATAATATACTCCAGTTTAATTTTACATTTTTTACACGTTTAATAATTTGATTATAATAGTAACGTTATTTTTTACTTTTATATATCAAATTAATAAAATTAAGTATTGTATTCAACCGACACACTTACCTTAGATGACGAAAATAAATTTAGGGTGCTCATAAACTAGGTGTTTAGGAAGATATTTGGCCAAAAAATGTGTGAGGCTACTGGGGATGGGAGGAGGTTACATAATGATGAGTTACGTATGCTGTATCATGCTAAGCCTGCGGGATGCTTGGATGTGGTCTCTGGCTGTGAGAGGCCAGAGACAACGGAGTGAGGGCATCCGTTAAAGGAGGACCCAAGAGGGGTTCAATATGTTTTGTGTGGGGGAGAGGGGGCGGGGGTAAAGAGGCTTCAGGGCTCCTTCGCTTTCATGGGTTGGTAAAATTATAAATCTGTGATGAACTCTGAACTTGTTTTTATATCATATGACATGGCACTCGAGAAACCAACGACGTGTGTGTCGAGCTAGTATTATATCTGTTCACTTAGTAAGTTTGTGTAATCTTTGTCTTTGTGTTTTAAGTTAAATAAAATAAACTGTTGAAAGAAAGATAGGTAAACTCTGCCTCAACCTCTCAACCCAACCATCAGCTCTTCCCTCTCATAACTGGACCTGAAACAACATTACGACATAACAAGAGGGCAAAGAATGAAGGAACACCTCACAGAGAAAGTATCAGGACACACATTTAAACATAATGAGGTGGTACAATGTGTTCGTAACGCTTCGTGACTTAAAAGGGTTTTAGCTGTCTTTATATTTATCAGACCTTTCTAATAGTTATATTTTCTGACATTCCTCTAAGTTCATCTAATATTTATAATTATGTGTAGAGTACTTTAATTATTTGTCCCACAAAATGTCAAAGTCTTGTAAATTTATTATTATTATTATTATTATTATTATTTAGCACCACGTCTTACAACCCGTTCGGTTTATACGCTAAGAAAATATAAACATTGATTACTGATTGTGAAGATTCTTGTAATAATCCCTTTCTTCTTAAGTTGTGAAGCTGCCTTAGCAGCCACCATTTGAGGACTAGCTTCAATATAATTTTACATCATCTTCAGGACTTTAAAAATTAAAAACCCACAAAATATGTTTAAATTACAATGCAAGCTATAGTGTATCATTGAAGTGATAGATAACAAAATACCTACTATAAAAATATGGGTTTGAAAAATAAAGTTAAGAAATAAGAGATGCTAAACAAAGAGGTATATTTACCAGTGTTCTGAGAGGAAGGTGTTGTACCTCTCTGCATGTTCGTGAGTGAATGATTTATTAAACAACTAATGTAATATTAAAAGGTGCGGCAGATCAGCTAACAGATCATTCTATACAAAGATAATGTAGAGAAGGGGGACGTGTTAGCATGATCGTGAATGTGTAAAACTGTGATATGTTTAAGTAACGATGTATTTAGGGTCATTTTGGGGGTCAAACCCCCTAAATTTTATGAACAAAATATATATGACTATTAATGATTCAAACAATATCAAAATTAAGGTAAAAGTACAAATTAAGGGCCTGTGCTACCACAAAAAAAAACCACTTTAGCTAGCTTCTATAAGTGTTTAACATTCAGAATTTTACCTAACCTCCGGAAATTTGGGGATATAACCACCAAAACCCCCCTGAAAATTTTGACATGCTACTGCCTTGTGTTTGAGCTATTGTATATCAGGGCCGTACGCAGGATTATTGTAAGGAGGTCAGTAATCATTTTTTTTAAATACTTAGGTATAATTATCTGGTTAACAATACAATAACCTAATATGTTATAATAGTTTAGGTGACATATGAAATATTATTGAGATGTTGCCTTTGTAAAAAAACAGTTTAAATATTTGTTTTTATTGATACAATAAAAATGTAAGCACAAAAAAAAAATCATTCGCAGCACTCAACCTTTCATGATGCATCGATACTGACAGCTTGTCCAAGTTTGTCCAAGATATAGGCTATATTAAACTTCAGGCTATATTAAACTTCAGGGAAGACATTATTAAGTGAGAGAATCAAATAGCCAAAGCTTTTATGTTTGTTTTAATAAAGATTTACTACATATAGATATCATATTCTGAGAATTGAACAATAACACCTGAACACGGGAATCGATTTAGTAGGGGTCTTACAAATATCGCTTATCAGTGGAATCTACTACTGTAACTATTCTTGTTCTAGTCTCATTATATTGATTTTGTTTTAACTAGTGTACATTTTTTCACAGTGTGAGAGGTTTGAAGCCCCAAAACAAGCCCTACTCCCCCTGCGTACGACCCTTGGATGGATGGGTATAAATTGGTATAAGAACAAATTGGATATTAAAAATAAATGGGTTAAAAATAGTAGGAGTATTGAGTTTATAACCTAAATTCAAATCTTTACATATTAAATTTTAAAATGGGTTTCACAAATTAATGTAGCTGTACGTACGTTAGGGTATGGATATAATCTAATCCAAAATTCATTAAAATATGGTTTAGTAGCTGCTCTAAAGTTATATGTTGAAATATGTTGTCTTTAGAGTAATATTTTAAATATATTCATAATGTATCAAAGTTTTCATCACCCTTCTAAATATTTTAAAGATGTGAAGTTTACATTTAGTGTCGAAATTTGAAACTAAATAGAGATTTGGCCTTTAATTTATACATTTCGAAGATTCACACAGCCCTAGGGAACGGTATAGATAACATGGCAATTGTCACACTACCCCCAATCAGTAATATAATAAACTAAAGCTTATTTAGGTAGATTCAAATTAATTTAACAAGAAAAAGGAAAATCAACTAATGGTTATAACATGTAGTTCACTTCTAGAAGGTCTCCTTGATGGAAAATTCGTCTGGTAACTCCTAAATAACAATTAGGTTATAACAAAACCGACAAAAATTATATAAGTATTTGTATACTAACTAACATGATTTATGACTTATAAACAACTTTATCTAAAGGATTAAATAATCCCCTGATTACCACAATGAAATTCTGCCTGTTTGATACAGTTTTGTTAGTAAGCCCTTTCTTTCTTTTTGGGACCCAGCGAACCGCATTTACTCAATGCGATTGTTTATTCTCTCTATATATTGTTGCGTCTTATTGTTCAGAGTGTAAATGAATAGGCCAATTCAAATAAAGATAAGACATATTGTAATGTGATTTGCCACTCTATAATATATTTCTATGCATTTTTATAATTTGGGAATATTCTTCCATTTATTTTTGGTTGAATAAAAATATGTGTTTCAAAGTTCGTCCGCGGCATTTCACGTTGTGTAGCCTTGCGTGACAAAATCATACAATTTATCACAATAAAACAGAAAGAAGATCGTCCAACATTGTTTAAAATAATTTAAATAATAAATATTGAGCTATGGAAGAACACTTACCTTTTTACTAAGCACATTTATTCTTCTAAGAGGCTTATTGACTCTGTTTTCATAGCGGCCATCATTATATTAAGGCTGGACAAGTGATCTTAATTATAAAATAAGTAAGGAAAAAAGTGAGGTAAATACCTCTAAGCTAGTGCACATTTCAGTTCTGACAGATGATAGTAAACATTTTAATCTATTTAAAAAGCTTTATCATATTTATGACATATATTTTCAACTTTGATATCAAATTGCATTTTATATTATTATATCCATCCCTTGTCCCTAGCCAACCATTTCACTTTTGTTTTAATTCATGATTCTTCTCTTTAGACTTGGAAAAAAAGAACGTTTTTGAATTTGATTCCTGGAACAATATTTGAAGAAGATAGGGGTCTTATTTCTAAGCATCTTAAAACAAGTATAGCTTTGACTCAAATGTCTACAATTGTTATATGTACTGAATTTTTAGATGTTTGTTATAATTTCAAGACATTCATAATTAAAAAGTATAATAACTTGTAGTTAATATTACCAATTTATTTAATATATCAAACGAATTTTGTGCATATATATTATATTATATTATATTAAACATTTATGTCTTTCATGCTAATTTATTAAAACTTGGACAACCTAAATTCACTACAAATTTAATTTAATTTATAAAAATTAAATTTGTCTCCATATTTATACTAATAAGTTCTTGACTATCTACGATCCATATTGATTTTGACTAGCTTATTTTAAGTTAGAATTTTCAATTTACATGGTCTTTACTCTACTCTGATGGGAACTGGTAATATTTTCTATGCTTTGTTGATTTTTCTAATATTTACCCTTGCGTTATGCTATCGGTAAGCCTGCAACTTTATTGTCAGTAGCCATTTTCAATAATGTGAGTCTATGTGTAATTATGGTCTATGTTGTAAAATCTTGTGAATGTATTATTATTATTATTAGCACCGCGTCTTACTACCCATTCGGGTTATACGCACTTACGCTAATGTGTAATGGTAGAGTGATTGTGAGATGAAATGGAGGACCTACAGTTTAACGTGGAATCCGAACCACGGTGGAGGCCTGGCATTCCTCACATTCACAAGATGTCTTGTCAAAGGTGAAGGAAGGGTTTGGTATTCAGATAAATCTTTGCCGGGACCGAGGATTGAACCCCGGCCGCCAGCATAAAAGTCTGACACCTTACCCCTAAACCACCAGGTCACCTTGTGAATGTACAGTTTTCAATTAAATATTCTGGCTTGGAAAATTATCAGTTAAATAGGCTGACTCGCAAGGTTGGTAGACTTTATACACACAGTTTGTAACATTCTGAGAATTCTCAATACGCTCGAATGGGAATCAAATTCCAAACCACGTCACTTACAGCTCAGTCTATTGCTAGATTTACACCTTAGATTTTTCGACCACCGAAGCTGTAAAAAAGACTAATAAATACTAACTTGGATTTATAGTCCACGAAGACGAAAAAAATGATCCATACAATGGGAACTTTCATATTAAGTTAGATAATATGATAATGCAACTTGACGAATCGTATGATTTATTAAATTGTTACAGATACTACTCAATCCAGGCGTATATTAATCACAACTTGTGAATGTGACGAATACCAGGCCTCCATCGTGGTTCGGATCCCACGTTAATCTGTAGGTCCTCCATTTCATCTCACAATCACCCTACCATTACACATTAGCGTAAGTGCTTATAACCCAAACGGGTAAGTAAGATGCGGTACTACTACTACTAGTACTACTACTACTACTACTAATAATAATAATAATAATAACATTATCTTACAGACTATCCAGATAATTACAAAGCATGGCAATTTTTTGTGGTGGTTTGTATTCTTGGTATCGTTAAGGGCCATAATTAAGAATTTGTTGCCATACAATTACAAGACAGTTTTTGTAAATCATTCATCCAATAAGTCAATGTTCAAAAGTAACGAAACCATTTTTACATCCACTAAAGTTTCACTACTTTAATATAATTTTACAATAGACTAAGGATGGACAGGGCTTACGTGATGAATTTGGTGTTATTATAACCGTGATAATAGGATACTAATGGATAACTACAGTGTAACACATAATTGTTTGTTAAATGCACCTCTAATTCCTTGGATTATCGTTATAAATGATCATGTGAAAAAAATAAAGATATCTAACAATTAGTTCACAATACTTTTGTTTAGCATTACGTCTTATTACCCGTTCAGGTTGTACACTTATGTACTAATTACACTGGTGGTTTTAGGATTGAGGGAAGTTTTATTTAGAGGAAGTGTACCCTCATTTTCTGGGATGTAAAGTGGAGAACAATTTTTTTTAAGCCACCCTCAGTACACCCGACCATGATTTAACCTCGATATCCCTGTCATTGACAGTCCAGTCAACTTTGAGAGTGACGCCTTAGATCATACGGCCATCAAAGCGGGTGTTTACAATATTTGAATATTTTGTCGAAACGATTCACTTTCCGAAATTTCGCTCATACGAAGGTTTTAAATTGTGACGTAGCCCGAGAATAAGATAGCTGCCTCACTGATACGACGGTTTAGCACTTAATGAATGAATCTACTGATGATCCAGATGCGTCACCTTCTTTAGTCTACCTTTTCTGCAATATTAAGAAAAAGAAAAATAGATTATAATTAAATAAAGAACAGTAGGTATAGCATTTATTTTGACTGCTACGTAGACATCCTTTGTGATATTTACAGATTACAAAATACAGTAAGTAGCATTCTCATACGTTTTCTAAAAATAAGTTGAAGATAATTTTTGTTTGTGCTTAATTTAAGACTACAGTATGACCAAACCACATGATTAGAGTTATCATTCTGATTATAAATGCTTTATTTACGTCAGTTATACACTATATATGATGGTTGCAACAAATTATATGTTTTGACAAGTAAAAAAAAGGGCAAGTATGCGATACGTGACAATAATTTGGAACCTAACATTTTGTAATAGTGGGGAATACTTCTTATCAAAAGATTTTGCTGATTTCTATAACTTGAAAGAAGCCTGGAGCAATTTAAAATTAATAATATTTAGCACCACGTCTTACTACCCGTTTGGGTTATACGCTTTAAGTACTAATTACTCTAATGGATTGGGAATTGGGAAGGTTGAATTAGAGGAAGTGAACCCGCATTTGCGTGGAGGGAGAGTGGAAAACCATTTAGGAAAAGCCACCCCCAGTTCACCCGACTGAGATTCGAACCTCGATCTCCCCGTCCTCAGCAGTCAAGTTCAACACGACAAGCGCGTTAGCCAACTACGCCACCGAGGCGGGTAAATTTAAAATTTAAACCCAGTTAAAGGTGTTGCAACAACTCAACTTGTAGATAACATTAGCTATTTAAGCATTATAAAGGCTCTTAGGGAAAGATATTTGTTTGTTAAGAAGAATTAGGCGTTTAATTCATTAAAGATGTAATAAAAGTTATGGATGTGTTTTTTGACAGTTATGCTACATACATTACTGTAAGAAACCAACGACATTCTTATTTTAATCCAGGGGAAAGACACACACTAATAAAGAACAGTACATTCTGTAGATATCCCTAGTGACTATTTTGACTTGGAAGCGAGGCGTCTGAACCACTTTCAAGGAGAGAAGACAAATTAAATTAAAATGAGTCGTAGCTAGGCGAAAAACCATCTAAGTCATATTTCTTGCTTGTTTATTTCACAAGGATTGTAAAAAATCATATCGATGTTTCAATTTGTTTTGTGAATTTTATGCAAATCAACCATCTAAAGACCACAACAATTTTTTTTATGAATTTATAGAATATTTCGCAATAATGTCCACACATTCACAGATTTAACGTGAATAATATATAAATTCAGGGAATTTGATTTGAAGTGTAGACGTGTCTAGGAAAATAAAATATTAGTTTTATTCTTTAAAGTCTTTACCAACAAGTATGAAGTTTTTTGACAATTTCTATACATGTTATACTAATATTGCGAGAAAACATTTGTAGATATATTTCCATGAGAAGTTTTCGCATGCACTCTATTGACAAATGATGCATGTTACCAAATAGCTTTCTCTGACTAAAAATAGTTAATGACTTTGTCCATCACTGTGATATCAGGGAAAAGTATTTTTTATTATTAAATAACTGTCAAAAGTGGGTTCAAGAGAAGTTACTATCGGCTAAAAGATTTAACTCTACTAATTTTCAAGGCCAAATGGTTTAGCAAATCTATCATTCAAAGACTTGATCAAAGACAATTCACAGACGAAAGCAAAGGTAAATTAAACTTCGGGTCCTAATTTACCTTAGATGATACTTAATGTAACAAAAAATAATCAAAATATTATATAAATGACTATATGATAAATACGTATAGTTTTAGAAGTAACATATTTGAATTAATTTTATATCAATGTATATTTGACCATATTCTTTATTCAGTTTACTTTATTTTGTGTTCTGATGACCTAATACACTTAATTTATATTAAACGCTGAAAGTTGTATTTTTTTAAGGTAAATTGGGAAGAGAGATTCAGGGGGCTAAGGGGGAAAGGTAATAATATGGGAGGTTAAGGAGGTACCCATTTTATAGATTTCCCACTGAAGCCATGTTCTATAAACTTGAAGAGTGAGAAGTCTACCAGTTAAACTATTATTCTTCCCGTTTATACACGATAGAGTTATGGTTCTACTGAACTATCCAATACACATTTAAGTTCAAAAATATGATACACCACAATTTTCTTACAAATGAACATTTTGACTGATCTAAAAAGCTATTAGGTATACTTATACCTATCTATACGTCAAACCATATGCTCCGCAAATCTCATTTTTAATAGATATCATATATATCTATAAAATAGTATTAATAATATTGTGAAATATTTATAAATAAATATTGTATTTTCTAAAAGGTGTTCCAAATGAATGCCCATTAGTAAGAAAATAAAGGTATATATTAACGTATTAAAACTTATAATGTAATGCTACGTTAATTACAAAAACTAAATAAATTTCAAATATAAATGATTGAAAATATTTACAGATTGCATGTAAACGCTTTTATAATAACTAGATATGTTTTGTATGAGTCTATTTTATTATAATTTCCCATAAATGCAAGGCTTAAGATGTATGCCCCTGAGTGGTGTAGCTACAGTAGCCCCATGGCTTCTTTAGTGATCACTGACGGCTTTGAAAAATTACCAGACCAAATTATGTATCCTTACGCCGAACCATATGATCTGTAAAAACATGTGTTTAGCAGCTGCCACTTCTGACAGTCAAAATATAGGTATATACCTAAATGTTGACTGTCAGAAGTCAGCTGTGAGCTGTCAGTCAGCACCAAAGAAAGCCATGGGGCTACTGTATTATTATGGAAAATGAGTGACTGAAACTAGAGGAACATTAGTCTTAACTTATATCTCCTCATTATCTCTAGCTGATGGCTTCGTAGATATATTAATCACCGATTCTTTTGCATATGATACACCATATTTTAAAAGTACTCTCATTAAGAAATATATCAGCTCCTCTCCATACATTTTAAAACTATATTGGAACTAAATACGTTTAAAATAATCTGAAATCACACACTACACAAAACAATGTGTTCAAAGTAAAAACTTAAGTAAACTCACAATATATATATATATATATATATATACATTTATTTTTAAAGGCAATGAATGATAATGGTATGCTTAGGGTAACCTAGTGGGCTAGGTGTAAGGTGTCATACTTCTGTGCTGGGGGTTCGGGGTTCAATCCTTGGTCTCGGTACAGATTTATCTGATTGCCAAACCCTTCCTTCACCTCTGACAAGACGTGTATTAATTACAACTTGTGAATGTCTGGAATGCCAGTCATCCAGTGTGGTTCGGATCCCCCCCACATTAAACTGTTGGTCCTCCATTTCCTCTCACAATCACCCTACCATTACACATTAGTGAAAGTGCGTACAACCCGAACGGGTAGTAAGACGTGGTGCTAATAATAATAATAATAATATTGGTACGCTTAAATGCTCTATAGCCACTTCTTAACGATACGAAAATCAATGTACACTGGAAGGATAGTATTAGTAGGATAACATGATTGAAGGCTGTAGTGATGGTAGAGACAGTGTTTTTTCCCATCGGTTCTTGAATACTGTGTTTGATGTTTGACAGAAAACATCTCAAATTGCTTTCCCCTTCAACCCAACAACACTGTTAATTTTTTATGAGAGTCAAGAGTTGAAGACTGGTTGGTGTTGCACATGGCCGCAATGGTAGCCTAGGGCGTCGCTTGTCAAACTGTGCTCAGCCAGTTATCTAAGTCTGTGGGAGGCAGTTTTAGAATATTACTTATTTGTTTTTCACAATATAAAATAGCATCAGCAAAGGGGGCTAACTCTTGATTCAAATTTTAATAAAGTACATTTGCCAAAGTCGTAGCAACGTTGGATTTTCTGTTTATTGTATACTTTTCTACTTGAAAGAATTAACTGTCGTTATTGAAAGATAACAATATTAGTGTAAAAAATACTATAAAGGCTCTAGTTTATATTTTTTCTTGTGCAAGGGCTCTTTTGGTTTAAGAAATTTGGGAACCTCTAGCCTAGGGGATGGGTAGAGCGGGGAATTGGGGGACAAATCCGAAGCTTACGAGATCTAAAATAAACACGTGCATGCTAACATTTGTCTGGTCACCGAATTTATTAAAACTAGTAGGCAGTGATGCCAAAAGCACCATAAATGATTTTCTTACTTACTTTGGAAAAGTGATCTAAATAAAAAATTTCTTCAAATTGCATATGATTTTAAACGTTATTTCCGAATTGTCCCACAATCCTCCCTCCCCCCTCCACCCTGGAAGTTCTTCACACCTCCCAGGTTGGGAACCACGGTTCTAGAAGTTAATTATAGTGGTAGCCTCACTTCAGTTATGCATGGTATAAGGCATCACTATCGCACTAAACAACAGCAGCCCCATGGCTTATTTGGTGCTGACTGACAGCTGACTTCCGACAATCAACATTTAGGTATGTAACTACATTTTGACCGTCAGAAGTGACAGCTGCTAAACACATGTTTTTTCAGATCATATGGTTCGGCGTAGGAATACATAATTTGATCTGGTAGATTTTAAAAGCTCTCAGCTGTCAGTCAGCACCAAAGAAGCCATGTGGCTACTTTAGACTGCCAACGATGGGAAGATTGGGGCTATAAACTAGTTTGGGTGTACTGGGGGTGGTTGACCCAAATTGTTTTTCACTCTCCCTCCATGCCAATGCGGACACACTTCCTCTAAATATAATCTTCTTAATCCCTAAAACTACTAGCGTAATTAGTACCCAAACAGGTAGTAAGAGGCGGTGCTAAACAAATATGTTGAGGTTGAGAGGAAGAGAGTAAATTAATATTTTCTCCTTACAAAAATAATTTGTCAGTTTTATCATTTTGATAGTTGTTTTTATACTTACAATGACACATAAACCCTCGATATTTATTTTTATTAAATATCCCATAAAATTCATTGGGAGAGATAGTCTCAGAGTATATATACCCTGACGCTAAGCCTCTAATGTCATTAGTTAAAATTCATCATTAACTAATGTTTTAGTTATACTGTGTCAATTTAGAAACTAATCAAGTTTTGTATCAACTAAAATGTGTATGATATAGGTTGAAGTTGGTGCTATAGTATGCAAAGGGACGGATAGTGTTAGTTGTTGTGTAATGATGATTAGCTAATATATTTTACTCCAATGAACAAAAATAAATACTATTAAAATTTTATATTTAAATTGAAATCAAATTATTTTGCATATGTTCCAGATTTTGGTATAGTTTTAAGATATGCCTGGAAGTTTAATAGGTGGAATTATAAGTTGTTGTATAAGCTTACGTCGTGTTCGATCATAAATATTCATATTTATCAAACTTAAACTAACTTATAATGCCTGTTTCCTTGTCACTTCAATGAAAGTTTCTTGATGGGTGAGTCATAGTTTGGATCCTCACTCGGTTATCTTATGGGAAAAATTTCATTTTGGAAAAATTACCGGAAAAGTTTTTCTGTTTTATTTGGAAATTTTTAAATAATTTTGTTCTGTAAAGTTTTCATTTCAGTTAAATCATCCTGAGGACGTTAGCACCAGAACAATCTAAAATGAGTTTCAATAAAGCAGTATAAGTTATTATGTTATCGTCTCACAATCATATGTTCACTATAGTGCTTGGTCGTTGATTGTAAGCTTGTGTAGGTCAAGCATTTTTTTAAGCTCTATATTATAATCGACTACTGTCTAGGGATGGGAGTCAGGCTTATTTTCTAGGGGTCCGGGGTTCAACCCTCAGTCTCGGCACAAATTTATCTGATTTCAAACCCTTCCTTCCCCTCCGACAAGACATGTATTAATCACAACTTGTGAATGTGGGGAATGCCAGGCCTCTACCATGGCTTGGATCCCATGTTAAGCTGTATTTCCTCCATTTCATCTCACAATCACCCTATCATTACACATTAGCGTAAGTGCGTACAACCCGAACGGGTAGTAAGACAGGGTTATAATAATAATATAATCAACTATAGCCCTGGCATTGCTCGAAATAAATATTTTAGGGTAAAAAGAGTAAACAGGTTAAAAAGAGGTAGAAAGTGCATAAAGGCCAAAAAGTAAGGGTATTAAAATATTTATTTTATAAAAAGGGTAAAAATCTTAAGAACTGTAAGACGGATTAAAAGGTTATGAGGGAAAAAATGGAAAAAGATTATTATTTTAGTGTAAAAAGGCTAAAAGGTGGATCTAATCAATAATAGTCTTAGCATTATTGTATACCCCATTTAAACAGTTTACTCACCACGTTTACGCTTTTTACTCTATTTACATTATTTACCCCACTTACCCTTTTTACCGTTTATGCTATTTTATCTCTTTTAACCTTTTTGTGACCTTATGGCACTTTTCACCCCAATTAACTTTATTACTCTATTAATTTATTGTATTTACATTTTGCCCTTTTTACCATTTTAGCCTTTTTGTACCTTTTCCGTTTTTTCCCTTTTGGCCTTTTTGCTTTTGTTACACCTATTTCCATATTTACCCCTTAAATACGTTTAATCCTATATACACTTTTTACTTACCCTTTTTACTATTTTTCAATTTTTTTCAATTTTTTACATTTTCCACCTTTTTAAATTATATACCCGCTATAGTCTGGGAGAAATATTTTAAGGTAAAAGATTTAAAAAGTTGTAAAAGATATAAAAAGTGCAAAAAGGGTTAAAATAAAACTAATGCATTTTTAAAGGATAAAAAGGGAATGCCAAAAGATCTAACATTTTAAAGATGATTAAAAAATTAAAGGGACAAAGGGGAAAAAAGGAAAGCGGGAAAAATAGCAAAAAGGTTCAAGAGGGCAAAAATGAAAATAATCAAAACAGGGTAAGAAGTTTAGAAGGGCAAAAAATGGCAAACAGGATAGAAAGGGAAAAAGAGAAAATAATAAATATAATAAAAACAAGAATCATAAGAGGATAAGGCCCTTGGTCTTGTTGAGTGAAAGTCTAAAACCTATTTGTGGTATGGTGGGTGGGAGGGTGAAAGGCATGGCGTGGCTTCACAACCTCTCAAAGTATCCTTCCGCACTAACAAGTACAGGTGGATCACCGAAACCCTAGATGGTGCTAGCTACCGGACAAGTCTTGCGGAAAAATCATACGTTTGGAAATATCAGTTTTCTCGGGAATGAGGTAAATTCTTATGTTAATATTTACAACACCTCTTCTAAGATAATGTATCGATATTTACTAATTATTGTTACATTTTATTATTTTTAGTTATGAAGCTAGTAGTTTCCTATTGAAAAATGTCAACATTATTGATATTTGATCACGTTTAAAATTATAGAGGAGGTGTGTATATAAAATAGGTATATCTTAATCAACAACATGCTTCTATTCTTGAACAAACCGTTTCCGAAAGGAAAATTATAAAGCCATACAAAATCTGGGAGATAACCGTTTGTTCCCATTGCTCAGCATTTCCACGCCAAATAAAAAGGGCCAATCGTTTTAAAGAGGAAATAGTTCCGAAGTAATAAAAGTGTATAAAAGTGCAAAGGCTGCAAAAAAAGGGGGGGGGAATATAGATGAACAAAAAATGTATGTAAAGGATAAAACAGTTTTAAAAAGTGTTAAAATAGGGTTAAAAACTAAAAATGTTTAAAAGTAAATTCAATCAATAATTTAAAATTCCATCTTACAAGTGTTAATGTGCGTGCACAGGGGCTAGCACAACCCGCAATGCAAGACTGTATGAAGTGGAGTATTAAATCCATCTCACGGCGTTAATATATCTTGATTTTTCTTTCTGTTTTTAATTAATTAAAAATAATCAGATAAAAGTTTAAAAACTCCAGCTTTGAGGTGCAAATATTGGTTAGGCGTGGGGTAGATATTGCACAATGCTCATAACAGACAAATAAACTACTGTATTAATTTTATTAATACAGATCCAGCTACCTACATTAGAAAATCAATCAAATAAAGTATATGCTGTTTCAAGTAATTAGTTCCCCTCTCACTTCTCCCGGTCTTACCCCTCCGATGTCTCAACCCTAAGCAACTTGTTCTATTTGATTTGTATATATATATATATATATATATATATATGTATATATGTGTGTATTGGGTTTTAGGTGCCCACTCAGCCACTCCCCTAATTCAGCGTTTACCCTACCCACTGTGGACAGTTTTCTGGAAGTGTTACTATTCAGAGTTTACCAGTAAAATGTTCATCTCTATGCTCGGGACAGTATTTCAGCGAAGAGCTGGTTCAGATCGGCCACTTTGGATGATTATTCCACACTAATTAGAATGTGTGGTCTCAGTATTTGCCCTCTATACACTGTGCACTATATTGTCTATGAAACTTCCAATACGTGGTCTATAATTTATAGTGTGTGGTCTTATAATGTGTTATATATGCATATTGTGTGGTCTCTATATAGTGTGTGGTCTCTATATATAGTGTGGTCTCTAAATAGTGTGTAGTATCTATTGAGTTTTATCTATATAGTGCGTGGTCTATATCTAGTGGGTGGTCTCTATATAATGTATGGTCTCTATCTAGTGTATGGTCTCTATATAGTGTGTGGTCTCTTTCTAGTGTGTGGTCTCTTTCTAGTGTGTGGTCTCTCTATAGTGTATGGTCTCTATCTAGTGTGTGGTCTCTCTATAGTGTATGGTCTCTATCTAGTGGGTGGTCTCTATATAGTGTGTGGTATCTATTTAGTGAGTCTTATCTATATAGTGCACGGTCTATATCTAGTTTGTGGTCTCTATATAGTGTGTGGTATCTATTTAGTGAGTCTTATCTATATAGTGCATGGTCTCTATATAGTGTGTGGTCTCTTTCTAGTGTGTGGTCTCTCTATAGTGTATGGTCTCTATCTAGTGTGTGGTCTCTCTATAGTGGGTAGGTCTCTATATAGTGTGTGGTATCTATTTAGTGAGTCTTATCTATATAGTGCATGGTCTCTATCTAGTGTGTGGTCTCTCTATAGTGTATGGTCTCTATCTAGTGGGTGGTCTCTAAATAGTGTTTAGTATCTATTGAGTTTTATCTATATAGTGCGTGGTCTCTATCTAGTGGGTGGTCTCTATATACTGTATGATCTCTATCTAGTGGGTGGTCTCTCTATAGTGTGTGGTCTCTTTCTAGTGTGTGGTCTCTCTATAGTGTATGGTCTCTATCTAGTGTGTGGTCTCTCTATAGTGGGTGGTCTCTATATAGTGTGTGGTATCTATTTAGTGAGTCTTATCTATATAGTGCATGGTCTATATCTAGTTTGTGGTCTCTATATAGTGTATGATCTCTATAACTTAGAGTGTGTGGTCTCTTTCTAGTGTGTGGTCTCTATATAGTGTATGGTCTCTATCTAGTGGGTGGTCTCTATATAGTGTATGGTCTCTATAGACTACTTGGGGCTGTAAGAAATGTACAGTACATCAGCCCGAACATCGCGGGCCTGATGAGAAAACAAACGCCTCGTGTGGGCAGGGCATGTCACGCCATCAGTGGCCCGTGAAACTACTAGGGAGACCTGTGAGTAGGTTCAGGAACAGATGGAGCGATGGTCTCTACTAGCACCTGATGCAGATCGGCAGAGGGGTCGATTGGAGGCAAAGAGCAAGGTACAGGACGGAGTGAAAAGAGAAGACCTGTCCCATGGGCCTGCTCGCGTGAAAATATAAGTAAAGATGTATTTGTGATAACAACTCGAGAAACCAATGCTATCTATAATTATACTGATAATAAAGAGATCTAACTCTTTACAATGTATTATCGATATTGAATTATTTTGAATAAAGCATATCAATATTGTATTAAGAATCCCTGATTTTAGACATAAGTTCGCTGAGCTAGGAGTTCTAATAATAAAATATGAATTAAATAATATATAGGCCTACATTTTAACATTAACCGTCAGGGACTAGAGCTAAAAAATAATATGAAGACTGGAACCGTTGGAATGTATCAACATCCATTAATATTTTAAATAATAATAAAAAATTTTTAGTAAATAATATTTTGATTGAAGCAATATTATTAAATACATAAATTAATGATATTTTTTTTGTAAATTTTAATAAAAAATAAAAAACTTTACAAACATGTTTAATTGTTATAAAAACATAAATTAATATTATTAGAGAAAAATGTATAAAATATATTGTACGGAACTATTTTATATTTTACAAACTTACTAATTACTTAATTCTAAATTATTACTGTATTACTTTATTTTAAACATTCGGTGGCAATGGGTCATACGTATGATATCACGATTGATGCCGTGGCGTATTCACAACATTTCTCCATGGCAACAGTTATTATTATTATCACCGGGTCTTACTACCCGTTCGAGTTATACGCACTTACGCTAATGTGTAATGGTAGGGTGATTGTGAGATGAAATGGAGGACCTACAGTTTAACGTGTAATCCGAACCATGGTGGAGGCCTGGCATTCCCCACATTCACAAGATGTCTTGTCAGAGGTGAAGGAAGGGTTTGGTAATCAGATAAATCTGTGCCGGTACCGAGGATTGAACCCCGGCCGCCAGCATAGAATTCTGACACCTTACCCCTAGACCATCAGGTCACCTCATGGCAACAGTTAAAATTTTCCATATCTCAGAATATATATATATATTTTTAAATGTTTGATACATCATACAACGCAGCAGGAACTAACTAAGAAACACTTGTAAGAGATCCGACCTAACTACCTTTAATTATCAAACAAATTACAGCTGTTGCAAAAATATAACAATAACAGTCACAGAACGTTGATAAAAATAATGAAAACTCTACCGACATTTTCTTTGTCGAATTGACCATTAATTAATTAATGTACTACCATTCATTTACTATGCTTACTCTTACTTTTAATAAGTTACATTATGCCCTATTTTATAAGCTGCACAATATTAGAACCAAGCAATGTAAGCTTTATAAATTTCAAGGTAAACTGAAGGTACTGTATATAAATATTTGTAAAGATCTCCAAAACTTAACTTTACCTTGATAATAATTTTTGAAACATAAATAAATATATGTGTTTGTTTAAATGTAAATACAAATATATATTTATATTTCCAAATTTATGTTTTAATAGTATATAAGTGGCAAAAGCTACAGTTTCAAAGGCTAGTATTTTGTGTGTCAAAATATAATTAAAATTTTTAATTACAATTTACAAATATAATCAAATATTGTTGGTATACCATCTCCGCTATTGTGAGTTTTATAAACATATTATTTATTAAAATGTGCTTAAAGAATGTTTAAAGTGTAAGCTAAAATGTATACCTCTAAATAAATCTCCAATCATTGCATGTATGAACCACTTTTTGTCCATTGTCTCTCATGAAGAGAATAATACTCAAAATTAGATCCACTCTTTTCAAACCCCGTTATCACTTTTATTATCTCTTGATAATAATACCACCGTTAATAAGAGAAAGGAATACTTCTACTGTAAATCCTGCTGAAAATGTAGGTCCCCGTTGGAGCCGTCTCCGATTATATTCAACACATTCGGTAGACGCGAGAGCTTATGGTCTCTGAAATCCGTGGAGCGGAAATGTATTGAATTGACAAGAACGCTAGCTCAATACGAGCCCTCGTAGCTATAGAGGAATTGTTATGGCATCTACTTCTGATATCCTAGTAGTTCGGCACGTGGACTAAACGAGCTCGTCTGGTTTAAAATTAAATTTAAAGGGAAAAACCGACCACGGGACCTTAGGTTTTGCGTGCCTTTGCTTTACTAATGAGCCATCCTTGGGCATCTCTTATCCAGGGCGATTTTCATAGGTTGTTTTATTTGATTTATTTATCGTCGTGTCTTACTACCCAATCAGGATATACAATAAATAATAATTACGCTAATAGGGTAGTGATGAGGAAGATTGAATTCTGAAGTGTACAAGTATTTGCATAGCGAGGGAGAGAGGAAAACCATTCAGGAAAACCCATCCTCGGGTCACCCGAAAGCTCCCCGTCAACGGTAGTATAATATATTGTGATAGTAAAGTCTTGTTGGGTGACCTGGCGGTCTAGGGGTAAGGTGTCAGACTTCTATGTTGGCGGTCGGGGTTCAATCCTCGGTCCCGGCAAAGATTTATCTGATTACCAAACCCTTCCTTCACCTCTGACAAGACATCTTGTGAATGTGAGGAATGCCAGGCCTCCACCGTGGTTCGGATTCCACGTTAAACTGTAGGTCCTTCATTTCATCTCACAATCACCCTACCATT
>CABFOW010001534.1:85647-115534 GCA_902141385.1 Timema californicum
TAAAATTCCTCCAGGATTCGAACCTCAACCTAACATACGCAATGTCCATGGTCGGCGATTAATTCCTGTCAATAACTATAGCTTACATTTTATAAGACGGTCCTAGGGGCCTACTATCTGCCCAAGTTATGCTTATTCCTAATCGGCATCAAAGAGTAATGTTTACGATCAGACACAAGCTTATATTCGATTCTGCCCAGCGGGGAAAACTAGGAAGGAAAGAGTTACATCATAATGCCGTCATAGACGTCCAATCACAAGGCGTTACACATTTACAGCACAGTCGACACTCGCATAGCAACGGGCGGTTGGGGGGTAGCAACGGACGTCTGGCCCACTGATACGGTTATTTAGAACTGCACTCTCGCGCATGCGCGTGTCGGACGAGTGTCTTAGTTCAGAGAAGGGGTGAGGATGGCTGACTTTCACTTCACAGTTTTCTTGCAGTACGTACACCAAAGTCTTTCTGTTGCGTAATAGTTGATCTTGAACGAGACTTCGACTTTTCTGTTAAAAAGGGTAAGTTGAAAACAGTTGTTGGTGACGGGTCAGTCTGTAGCTACGGTACACCATTACACATTAGTGTAAGTGCGTATAACCCGAACGGGTAGTAAGACGCGGTGATAATAATAATAATAATAATAATAATAAATTCTTAGGCCATGTGGCCCCTAGAGTGGGTCATAAGTTATTGTATTGAGTCTAATGTATCGGTTGAAAGTATTGTGCATCCAGAGTTAAACCCAAGCAGAGACTCTTTGGTGGTTGGACTGTCTAGAGAGTCACTCTCACATTAGTCCGGATTGTCGGCGGAAGGTCCGGTATACTGAGAGTAGTTTTTCCTTGGATGATTTTCCACTCTTCCTCCACGCAAATGTGTGTACACCTCCTCTGAATTCAATCTTGCTCATCCCTAACACCTTAGCGTGGTTAGTAATTTTCTGTCAACCCGTTAGACTTGACGCAATTACCAAAAAGTTATTAGCAAAATGTTTTGTTTTTAAAGATATTTTAAATATTGAGTTATTTTATTCTTACCTTGTTAATTATTGCGTTTAAAGTATTCTGATGCCTTGTTGGTATAATTGGTCGGAATGATGTAATCATAAACTATTGAAGGATGAGTGCAATTTGTGAAACCAGCTTGGAAATTCTCCCGTGTGCAGCTGTAATTTTTCAACTAGGTTATATTTAAGATATAATTCGCAACTTTGCACGTTCTTTTTAATATTACAGACTGGATGTTGCATCTAGACGTGTGTTTGTTGTTATGACTTATCAACAGTCTGATAAGACATATTTATTTTGCTACTTCTAGTTCACCAACCGTTCCTGGAGTATACCCAAAATTTTCTTTATTCAAACCATATACATCTTCTAGTAAAGTTGACAGTGACATTTATATGTGGGCAAATGAAACATTACTACTTTTTATTTATTTTAATTAAATTTAATAAGTTAAACTTTGTTCTCCCTCGTAGGTAGTAGTCCTTCATTGAAAGATTACACTAAGATCCAAAATTCCAATTTTATTATGAGGCTCAAAAAATACGATTATACCAGAACAAAGTGTTAACTTTTCGTCAAGAGATAGCAGATAAAACTTTAAGGTTTCTAAGTAAATCCATCCCCAAGATTCTACAAAATTATTTATTTCAAGGCGGAGCGGCTATGTGATACAATCTCGCAACATTTTCTGGATCAAATCTTAGTAGATGAATGTTATTTTTTTTAAATTTGAGAATATCTCACTGGTATTCTACCTATTTAAATTGTCAATAACGTAACGAATAGAGTTTGAAATTATAATAATTGAAAATGTAAAATGGTAGAGCTTGTAGAATGATTTATTTGGTAATCATTGGAATTAAATAATTTTATAATTAAGTTAATCGAGTGGCACTTAAATATTGTTGGTCTGAAGAGGATTTTGAGCTAACGTAAAATAAATAGTTCAAATTGTTAAAACTCGAAATAGAATAAACAGTGTGCTTTGTTGATAGTTGAATATCTCGAAAAGAGCATATTCTTGTATCTTCTAGCTAATTTATTTTCATCAATCTTTAACAGACAGACAAAATCCTTTTATTCACACAAACGTAATAGATAAGAAACAAAACAAGGGACGTGGTTCTGATACTATTTGAACTGTCTGAAATGTGCTCATAAAAAATTAGAGATACAACAACACTTACAATTTCCACACATTTCACATGGAGTTTTGCAATATATAGTACAATTATACAGACTAGGACTGAAATAATTATACGATTAGTAACTTGAAAATAAACATTTAATTTAAAAGTAAGTTTTTATTAGCTAAATAAAAGCAGTCTTCTTACTATTCTTTCTCAGTTTTTTGAAGATAATGTCACTCAAATGATCTCTACCGGACGTCTGGAAAATCTCATCACGTTGTACATCAGTTTCCTCAGACAATACGTTTATTAATCACAACTTCTGAATGTAGGGAATGCCAGGCCTCCACCGTAGTTCGGGTCCCACGTTAAACTATGGGTCCTCCATTTCATCTCACAATCACCCTACCATTACACATCAGCGCAAGTGCTTATAACTCAAACGGGTAGTAAGACGCGCTGCTAATAATAATAATAACAATAATAATAATAATACAAGTTTCCTTAGTATGGATTACCAAATTTTTGTTTCCATCTCACCCCTGGTGATTCAACACGATCTGAAATATTTTGAGATAGAAAATAGCAAATGTACGTATTGAAATTAAAAGTTCGATTCGAGAATGTTGGGTTTCACAGTTCTATTGTAACAATACAATGCTTCGTATTGTACAATTGCTCCCCACCCAACCTAATATCACAAGTTCGATTCACCTAAATACCTACTACCCACCCCCAGAATAACCTCGAAGAAACCTATAATAGTATTCTTCACTATTATAGTCTAATGTAGCCCCAACAATTACACAAAATCAGCATTCAAAAAAGTCCATTATAAACACTCTATTAAAATAACTGTTCAACACGTACCTTCGTCCAGATACCCTGGCTACGTCGCTGGCGAGTCAAATGCACCGATGAACAAGAGTTGGGCGACTAGATCTTGGAGAACGTGCTCAACGATCTACTCGGTCCGAAAAATGCAATAAAACTAGCCGAGGTTTACTTGATACCTCTTCGCCAAATCAACTAACCCTGGTCTGCCGTCTGGCGGAGGGATATGGAAAACCCTCGCCGAACTTTCAAGCTTCTACATTGGTCAAGAAATGGAATACTGCATTGCGACAATGACGCGTCCAATCACCGGCTTGGAAACCCTACGAAGTTGCTTCAGAATGACGTAATGGACTGTTTAAGCGTAACTGAGTTGGATGTGAAAACCCCTCCCCCTTGTTTCCGTGTTTTAGACTCATTATAAAGAAGATTGTAAATTGTAAATATGTGTCATTATAACTGCACGTTGGACAGGTGTAGGGATCACATTTATTCGAACGTCTGGTAGAGACTTATTATATTTACTGCACGTTTGACAGGTGTAGGAATCACCATAGAGATGTAGCATGTTAAGAAAGAAAGTTTGATAGATGTATTATCGCTATTGAACGTTACAGTTAGGAAATAACTTTTAAAATGTAGAATCTTAGAAACAAACTTTTGACCTTGTTTAAATTATGTTTGTTTTGCAAGCTTTTATTTAGGTCATGAACGAGGGGCCTACAGTAATATGTTAACTGTATAGTCAACGCAAAGAGGAAATTGCGTTCGACTTATAAACTTTATGTTTACTTAGCTAACCTTGTGTTTGGATCACGTGGATCCAACTCTAATGTAAATTTGTAGTACTTTTAATTAACGTAAATGCAAGTTAAGTTCGTTCGATATGTCATAGGAACATGTGTAAAACTTATTCTTCGTTTACGCTTTGAAATACCTTAAGTCTTATTTTGTGTTATGTGTAACCAGCCATAGCTTTATGTTTGAAGGACCTTAAGTCCCGTTTACTTTGTGAATTCCTGCGCGAATAAGTCAATGTTTTCTTTCAGAATAGTAGCTATAGGATGTTTTGAATTAAGGCCGTCTTTCCCGTGTTGTTTCATACTTTTTGACAATTAAAGAATATTTGATCTAAACTTTGCTCTATTTCCAGTTGTTATTTTCCATGTATTGTTACATCCTTCCTGTCCTATAGTTTTAGGGGCCTTATCTATAGGATCAGCGGAGGGTGTAATACTGTGATATTCTTGAAAAATATCTGGCATAGCCTGGTAGGTACTATTAGTTTTAAGAAAGAAAATAGAAAATTTTGTTCGTGGATTAAAAAAAATATAATCATTTCCGTATCTCTTACTACCCGTTCAGTTTATACGCTTATACACTAATTACGCTAATTTTTGTAGGGACTAGGAAATATATATTTATAGAAAGTGTACCCATTTAGCGTTAAGGGAGGGTGTTTTTTATAAACCTCAGTACACCCGGTTGTGATTTAAGCCTTGGTCTCCCCGTCATTTATTGAGAGAGTAGCGTCTTACACCATGCGGCCACCAAAGCGAGTTTAATGGGTTATTGCTAAATTATATTCTCAAAGTTTGGTTGGTAAAACTATTTAAAATAACCAGAAGATATGGTTAATATATTTCACAAAACTGTAATAAAAATAATATTGATATTTTATTTGAAGAAGTTTGCTAATACTATTTTGGTTATTTCATGTTGTTTTAATTATTGAATCTTAACCATTGAAACCAAAACATGGGAACGGTTTATTATTTATTTAATTTTACTTTTACTTCCTTTACTGTTCCCAGCTTTTGGTCTGGGTCAGTTTTTTTACTCAAGTCATATATTTTCCGCTTCCTGCTTGCTAAGCCTGTCGTAGCGTCATTTGCCTTATAATCTATCTTATGACTATGAGCGGCCGTTAATTTACCATTGTGGAAGCGTAAACCCAAATATTCTTCAATGACACATTTTAGGCCATACCGGGAATCGAACCGGGGATTTTTAGCGCAGTAGGCAGACGCGCTACCAACTGAGCCAAGATGTTGGATTATTTACTTAAGTAATGTATATAATTTAATATGAGAATGTTTGTACTTTACATAATCAAACCAAGTTTTTTAATTTTCTTTGTTGATATATTATTAAATTTTAAGTTATAATATTTAAACATATTTCTTTAATATTAATAATATCTTTTAAATCACATTCATAAAAGGCCTATCAAGAAATTAATTTTTAATTTAACACATTTAAGTTTAAGTGAACTGGATAATAAATAACATAGAACTTAAGAAAATAGGCTTAATTTTTTTTTGGCTGTTTTGTATTGTTTATGTTTCTGAGCTAAGTTTTCACAAATCATTGCCAGATAAAACAATATTTAATCATGATAAAAAGTTATCACCCAATTCTTTTTTTTTAAACCCTTGTTTTGTTTAAGATCTCTGGTTTTTACGAGTTAAAAGGAAATAGCAAAGTATTCTTTAAATCTAACATGTATTGATGGAATGTGTGTTTATGAGTTTTAAACGTGCAGAGTCCCTTGTTGATTCAAACAGTAACTTCGACAGCACGCGCGAACCTCGTCGTAAAACAAGAAAGCAGCGTTCGATCTGTTTGTATTAGATCAAGGAACCGTACGTTAAAGAGATCCTACGTTTCTTTTATAGCTGATGGATGAACTTCACACCTATATTAGAAATTAATATTTCCCTCTAAATGTTATACAGTAAAGTTTTATATTAATTTTTTCACAAAGTATTCCTGCCTTTTTGACTAGAACGGGTGGTGCCCAATCTTAAAAATAGGACTATAATAGTTCAGGTGGGATGAAAGGGGATTAGAGAAAAAAACAGGGTTTTTGTAGTTTTTAAGGCGAAAAAAAAATTGGTTTTGCTAAAAGAAATAGAATATTGTTCCAGTACAAATATAGCGCTTAATATTCTTCACATGGTGACCTCAACATTTCATTAATAGCTGTTAAGGGTGTCCTAGAATTTAATGAGAACCTTTTCTTTTCACTTAAGACGTTTCTCATCGAATGCCGCCATTCTCATGACAGATATTCAACAAATGTTGATATCACAGGGTGGGGAAAATTAATCTTTTGGCTTGTACTGGAGCAATATTTTATTTATTTGGTTCCAGCCCTTGAGAATTTTTAGATATGACTTCATCAATATGGTGGTCATAAAATGCAAACCTGTTTTAGGATGTTGATCAGTTTACACTAAATAGGTCCATGTCGGGTATCGAATGAAAGTTCTAGACACCTTGATTTCATCTAAATGAATGTATAGTGCCTGATGACGTCATCGTATTGGCTATTTATTCCTTTCCCATTTATAATATTCATAAACTTATACCTCTAATGCAAACAAAATAATGTTAACTACTAATTTCTTTCATTAATTGTTTTGGTGTGATATCATGTTCGTTGACATAAATGTGTATTTTATTACTACAATGATTATTTTTCGATTAAATCTGTTTTTTGTTCAGGTGTCAAAAGAGTATACCCATTTCCTTTGTGTGCAGAAATGATTATTTAGAATGAAGTAACTGATTAGTATCTGGACAGTACAATGGCAGAAGAGAAAAATTGTTTGAGTATGATATTACAAATGCGCATTTTATTATCTTCTAAAGCCCGTACTTGAACAATAATTCAATCAAGTAATGAACGAGGTGATAACCTGCATATATAACTGGGAAGGCAAATTATTCACAACAAGAATCTAGCATTAAAATTTAGCTAAAAGGGTGGGCCTTACACAGGTACAAGTAACATTGAGAGAGTTAAAAAAGAGTTACATCACAAAGCCTGCTCATGGGAAGCACCTCCAGTTAAATGGCTTCGCAAAAGAAGTGTAGGAAAATGTTTCTCTTTAAAAATGTATTTCTATTTTGTAGCAAGAATTGATTTGTTACCAAGGACCTCAAGAATACACACACATGTCGGCCGGATTTCTGATATTGTACAAACGATTCTACTGACCAATCATATACAAACATCAACTCCCAAAGATTCAATCACAATAAATTTTCATGAGCGCAATTATGAATGGTCACAGGAATTTATTTTTAGTTTGCAAGGAGCTGTTTTGGATATTCATGCAGCTAATGAATATATCAAAAGTGTTTTATGTTTAAGTTTACATTATAAATTTCCTGACCAGTACAACAGATTGCTTTGACTATAACATCTAATGAAAATTACTTAATGACATTATATATAACAACTTAGTAGACAAAGCTACAAGTCAAACTCCTACAAGAAGCAAGCTGTCATAACATCATCCAATCTAATACCATTTCTAGTAAACCATTGTGTAACATTTCAACTGGAAAATCTTGTACTCATCATGAAGAGGTGGATATATCTCCACAGGCAATGATGACAACCCTGGTGGGAGAAATCACAGTCACATTGGTTTCAGATGTCACAAAAGTATTTCTGTTACTGATGCACCACTATGAACTAAACAAGTTAACGTGTGCCTATATAATAGAAGATACACAAACCCAAAGAACATCTATAAAAATCAAATAATAATAATAAAATAATAAATAACAATAATACATTCTAAAAACTACATAATACTTTTTAATTAACTAGATGACCTAAAATGAGTTCACAGCGAGACTAAACAACCAAATCTAGCTTGCAGTCATGGCCAGAAACCAAAAGTTAGCTGAGGCCTCTTGATGGGGAATAACATATTTGTTCCTAAAAAATGTTTATTTTCCTAGATGCTAGAAGTTGTATTCACACGGGCTCTTTATATGTTTTATAGTCAACCTTCAACAGACGAGAGTAGGTATAAATAAATAGCATGAGGAAGAGAGAGAGATAAACTCCCACATCAGACAGAAATAACCACCTTAGCCCCACAGTGATGGATACTCTGTAATTTATTGATTGATTTCTCGTAGTGAGCGGCCGGTTCTCTTGGGATTACCAATGACCGCAACCTAGATGGAACTAGGAGTTATTAAACCCATGAGATCGATTCCCCCTCCTTACTTTTACTTTAGCTCATCCTTTTACATCACCTTCAAACCACCAACTACTCAAATATATCCTCAGAGACCTTTTAAAGAGGTGATCTAATGTCTGTTCACACTTGGAAACGTTTAAAGTCTAAATATTTTTTTAAAAAATGTAAAAATAAGACAATTTATAGATAAAGTGAAACAGATGAGTGGTTGTATATCATATCTTAAAACTAATAATGATCTTAAATGACACTTGGATAAAGATAACAAACTTGTCTGTTAACTTGTCTTACCATAGTCTGGATTGCTTTACTTCACCCTCATCGGTGTGAACGTCGACTAATTGTCTAGCTGACATTGGTCAATCTTTTTCATCCCAAGGGCCCAATATGTTAATCAATTTGCACCATGGGCTGAGGATAAAGGATAAAGGCCCACAAAAAAATTATAATATACAATGGGCGGCCTTTTGGTCTAGTGGCCGTTGGATATTGATCTAAAGGTCCAGGGTTAGATTCCTGGTAATACCATAGGTATTTTTCCCCAAGGTCTGGTAAATTAAAATTATGTTAGTTTAAGACTCACACAGGGTTCACAGCTTCATAATAACTATCATCACATCATCGAATTGCGGGAACGACGCTTAGACAGCCTCTATAGATAGATGTACCCTCAACGACGCTCTGTGCTACCAGAGTGGCTCAAAGTCTACATACACATGCAGCCGGACTATATAATATATCTCTACCGGTCAGAGATGCCATAACATAGGTAAAAAGAAGTTCAATACTTTTATATAAATTGTATTTTTCGTTGAGCGAATCTTTTAAATTTAATGCAAGAAAAAATCAACTCCCAAAAAGTATTATAAAATATGCACGCGTACACACACACACACACACACACACACACACACACACACTCAGACACACTGTAACAATATAGCATAGATTATAAATATAGTCCTATAGTTATAAGCTCGCTTTGCTCGTTGGGGGCTACGTGAGTTTTCTTTACAAATGGGTGTAAGTTAATGTAATTCCAGAGCTGTTTTTTAATAGGTCTTACCGTTTAGCTACAAGAGACCTCCAAAGAAAGGTCCGAAACCGACTTTAAAGTTGCTCCAAAATTCGAAATATTTTCAGAGGTTAAACATATTTACGTTCTGGAATTTTCCCGTCGGTTACAGGCTAAAAGATATAATTTTGCCAAATTTCAAGTTTCTACCTCATCTGGAAGTGGGTAAACACTAATGTCAGTGAGTGAGTCTGCCGTGTGGCTTTATAGTAGTATACTATGTTTACTAGTAATAGAATAAATGCATATTAAAACGATATCATGACAATTGTAAAGAAACATTTATATATTATTATTATTATTATTATTAGCATCGCGTCTTACTACCCGTTCGGTAGTGCCAGTGAGCGCAATCTGCATTCGTCCCGCGGGATTCCAGTTGGATCATACTGGTCTAGCCAATAAAGTCAGGTTTACCAATGATAGGGACGTCATGGTTCGAATCCTATTTGGGTGTACTGATGATTACTTTAAATTAATTATTTCCCACTCTCGCCCAACGTTATCTACTCCTAGATGTGTAGTGAAATGCTTACAGCACGGAGGGGTAGTAAGACGTGGTGCAAAAAGAAAGCATCACTTGTCGAATATTCCTCAAGGGTGCTACACGGGAGAGAAATGAGAAGTGTTGCAATAGTGGCTTGGGATTGACAAATTATTATATTTTTTCATTGCGTTGGATTATCCATCAGGGCTATTGGATTCTAACTACACTAATTGAGTAGACATTATAAAATGTAATATCAATATGATATATCTATATCTGCGTATAAAAACAATAAGGGAATTATTTAGAATAACACACCCTCAACATATCCAGCGAAATTCGAACCACAAGCTCCCCATTAATGGCAAACTTGAAAAGATGAGGTTGATGCTTTTGCCACGTGTACACTGTTAATTATTATAGCTTGTAAATGTATGGTTTTATTATTCTTTTTAACACTGCGTCTTGACTAGCTGTTCGGGTCATACGATCTTTTCAAAGCTAAGATATATGTTCTCGCTTGATTATTACGTACAATATTTGAAGCTAGCTAACCTAAATTCGTATCTACTATTATTTTAAAAGAATAAACATTTTAACAAAATAAACTATCCCAATTGTAACCACTTTTTTTTTAGAAATAATAGTCAGGTATTTACAAGAGAATAACAGTTTATTTTAATGGACATACGAAAAATGGTTGATATACAATAACAAATTATAAATATAGTAATATTGGTTAAAGCGTGTTGTGTTGAAGCCTTTGGTATTAAATATAATATATCATACAATATAAAAATTGAATATAATGTTCAAAGTCGGAGACTCTAATATATAATATAATAATTCATGAATACCAGAATGGACTAGAATGTCCAAAGCCAGATACTTTAATAATAAACAGTAATATTGCATAAATATCTAAATATCGGCATGAGTGCCCAAAGTGGAAGATATTAATACTAAGCAAGGACATTACATTACTAAATATATAACTTATATCTTAGAATGCTCTAGTATGTATATATATATGTATAGTCTCTATATATATCTATAGTCTATAGTCTAAAGTATATATATATATATATATATACACTAGAGCGTTATAAGATGAAGAATTTAATATACACCAGATCGCCTGTAATGGCGTCAACATAAACAAAGGATTCCAATATCACACAGCAAGTTCATAATAAAGTTCCCCCACCTCTGGTGCTAAACTCCGTGCAATGACGCAAATAGAGGCACGCGATATAAAGTAGAACAACAAGGAAGTATCTTACCACTACAAATAAGTTCGCGGGCATCTTTATGATGAGAGAACAGCGTTATATTTAAGTTCCCTGTCTAGCAATGAATCCCAAAGTGATACAGTCATAAACTAATATACAAATTAAAGGCGTTCAACTTCCTTTTTAACCGCTTAAGGTAGCCAAGGTACCCAAGGTAGCATGCATAATGCCAACAATTAAGTGTGCGCTTAACATATAATAATAATAATAATAATAATAATATATAATATATACAATCCAATTTAATATTCCTTAAATATGTTCCCTAGCTAATTAGGCAAACAATTAACCATAAAGGCGGTAAGTGCGCTACCCAAGATTAGCCATCTGGCTGCAAAAACAGAAGGTATTGTCACATAATTATGAACAAAGATTAAGTTTCCCAATAAAGTTAAACATAATGGGAATGAGGTTACAAATTAACTACGTTGATACCACCCCTCTCCCCAAAAAAACCGTCCCATAATTGACAATCAAAAATTTATAAATCCAAATCAACCAATTTTGAAATAGAATGTAGGTTGGTATAATTAAATCTTAGCTTAAGTTGATGCTCTCACCTTTTGTAAGCCTATCATACAATGATTACCAATACTAGCGAAACATCACAATATATAATGAGCACACAAACTGACATGCCCCCAGAGAGTAGGGGAAGAAAAGAAGATAAAGAGGGGAAAGTGGAGTGGAAGGGAGGAGACTGGACAGCACGGGAAAAGATCACGGACATCCTGGGAATTAGTAGAAAGTCCTGGAATAGTCTAGGTAGCGGAGTTGCCTTCGCTTGTTTTTTCCTGGGCGTGGCTTTCTTGTTAAGCATAGAGTTGAATCACACCTCCGCTTAATCCATGGAATTGTGCGTTAGAGAGGGGGTCATGGCACAAGTGCGCTAAAGTTAGAGTCCAACAGGGCAGAGGGTGAGTATTTTCACATTTGACCGAACTTGTTACTTGTAGCCAAATTATTTTCAAGAGGAAATATATTTGGGCTAAAAAGTATTTTATGAATTAAACCTATATTTTAATTTGGACCAACTTATAAAATACGTTCTACATTCAATAAAATTTATATTTCTTGAAGCCACAAATCATTAAATAAAAAGGTTGGAGCTAATGAACATTAATTAATTACTTTTGTTTCAGGAGGTGTACATAATCGATTAAAAGGATATTAAGTACGCCATTTCTTGGGGTAAGTTGACTTACTAGATACCTATTCATATACATTGAGAGTACATATTTGGCCATTCCAAAAGTGCTGAGTAGAACACGTTAGATATTTCCAACACATATGTAAGTTAGCTCGTGTTTAGTGTGAAATGAGAAAATATGCATTTAAAAATATAATATTTCATACATCTCGCTGTTAATCTACAACCTAATATTTAGTTTTTTTCCTATATGAATCATTCTGAACTACTTATATCAATTACTAAAATATTATATTTTAAATTGTTAATACATACTAGAGAATAAATCATATACACTTGGAGGGGAATATGCTAAGTTTTATAATAAATGCCAAGGAAAGACATTTTTTTAACTTTAGTTTATCTAATTTTCTAATCTATTGGGAGTAATATTCAACACATACTTTCCGAAAACAAATCATAGTAATTCAATATTTTGATTCTATTTTGGGCTTAGTAAAATTAAAAATAACAACAGCACCACCAGTAAGAAACACTAACACTGCTCTATGTGATCTGATCCGAATGTTTGTGAAAAATAGGGTTTTGGTTTGTACTTAAATTTGAGGAGAAGAAAAGAACAAGGCGAGTGGCACGAGAATCCAGGAAAGATTGGATACAAAAATGGACAAAAATGCTGGAACGGGACGTGGAAGAAAGTAAAAATGTGTTATATAGCTGGTAAGAAACAGGAGAAAGAAAATGCGGAGATAGAATAATGGATGAAGAAAGATGAGCATTTAAGTAAGGAAAGAAAGTAAATGAATTAAAGATAAGATAATTTGAGAAGAATTTCAACCCGGAAGAGAAAAGGAATGAGAGTGAAAAGGTGAAGAAGGACGAAAAAGCATAAGAGGAGCAAAAGGGGTCCCACATGGAAGGAGGTGGAGGACGCATTAAAAAGAATGAAACAAGGAATAGCACCAGGTGTGGATGAACTGACTATGGAAATGATAATGGCTGCAGGGAAAGTAATAACACAATTTCTATAAAGGATTCTAAGCGTGATTTGGAAGGAGAGCAAGGTACCAGAAGAGTGGAAGAAGAAATATATAATACTTATATTCAAGAAAGGAGACAGAAAAAGGTGTACAAATTATAGGGAGATAACAAAGTTGTTCTAGTGTAAAAAAATACGAGAAGTAACTGGAAAAGAAAATAGTAAATATGAAAGGAATGTGAAGAGAGGAACCATGGAGATTTAGGGGAAAAAATCTACAATAGACTTGATTTTTGCTATAGGACAGGTGATGGAAAGAAGGTACGAATTTGAGAAAGCCTAGGTAATGGTGATGATAGATGTGAAGAAGGCATACGATAGCTTGAGTGGAAATAAAGTTTGAAAAGCGATGGGGGAGGCCGAAGTGGAAATACGAGTTTTAATTATAGAAACAAAATGTACGAGGATAACATGATCTGTGTCAAGACAGAGATTGGAAGGATGAAGTGGTTTTAAATATAAAATGAAGTGATGTGTAGTATTGGAGTGCCCTATTACCTCCACCATTTGTAATGGTAATGGAAATGGTCATAAATAAAGTGGAGGAAAATACATGGGCGGAAAATTAATGTCTTGATGTTTGCTGATTAATTAATGTTATGGGGTGAATAGGAAGTGGAGGTACAGGAACAGCTACAGGAACGGAATGAGGAAGAGAAAGAGTGTGGAATTAAGTCTCGCTTGGCCAAGTGTGAGGTGATGGTAATGAAAAGGAATCAAATAAGGCCCAGTAAAGCTGTGAAGTTGGATGTAGTGTAGTAGAACTGAGAAACGTACAGAACGTAAAATATTTTGGAAGCGCAATTGAGGCGAAAGGTGGAAGTAGAGACGATCTTCTGAGAAGAGGACAACAGGGAGAGGGGTGTACTTTATACCTATTGTCACAAATGCGGCATACACATGTAAATTGGATCTAAGAAAGACTAGAAAAGAGGAGGCCCTGGGAATGAAGTTTGCGAGGAGCATGTTAAGCTGCCACAAGGAGAAACAAGATAAAAAATAAAGTTATCCGGGAATGAGTGGGAGTACAGTGTATACACGAGATAGTAGAGAAAGAAAAACCGATTGTATGCACATATAATGAAAATGGAAAAAGAAGAGAGGATGCCAAATACAATGATATATGTAGGAAAAGGACCTCAAGGAAGCCCAAAAGAAGATGGGAGAAGCAGATAATAGAAAGTGTTGAAGTGAGAGAAGAAAAATATAAGCAATTAAAGGAGGGAAAATGCTGGAAGGATAGAGGAATAAGGAGGCATTATACTAAACTGACCATGACACAGGCCGGAAAGAGATTGTGATGATAGTTTGAGTTTTATTTTGCGGTCAACATTGTCAAAATTTTACTTATTTATTTGAATTATTTCATAGGTACTAATATCATACTTAGGAAGGGAGCATTGCAAATTGCATGACCTTACGTGCAACTTAATGAACTAATTTTATTAAATTTTATAACTGTCAAAAAAAATTTCTTCCTTTCTAAATTTGACAGAAGCTTACTTTTATAAAGAAGATATAAGAAACTGAGAAGATTATTGATTCATGATCTTATTTATTTCCACTTTATAAAATTGACATTGGCTAACTCAAAAATTTAAATTTAAATTAATGTTGGTCTTATTTTACCGTTTTATTATCACATATAATATTTGATTGTACGGCAAGCATATTATTAACTAAAAATAATTATAAATTAGTTGAATCCTATACATCTAGAATATTATTCTTAAATTTTCTTTCGAATCTTCAAATATTTAAAAATAAACAATTTTAGTTAAAGTAAAATTAAATTTAATTTAATTTAAAACAAAAAGTTTGTTTAAGGCTTAGTCCCTCTAACAAACATTTTTTGTTGCCATGTCTATTACGTTATAAACAACAAAAAGAACAAATTCTTGGTAACTTAATTATATTAATAAAATCTTGTCCTTTTTTATGATCCGTTATTTTCGAAACTTTAATTATAGTCAAAATAATCATTTTAACAAATACTTAAAATTGTTATTTGAAAGGTTGTAAAGTTCACAATATGGGGCTATCAGTGATAATTATATCATGATTAAGATGGATCACATATTTTTTAAATTATCAACATATTCTTTAATATAAATAAGAGCTTTTTTAATGAATTAAACAAACTACACACTCGTTTTACTTTGGTTCTTTTTCCGATATCCCACATTCACTTGATGGCTGAAAAATATTTGATTAAAAAGTAGCATTAATCTACGAGCCGTGCGAGGATATCTAATCTAATACTGTGTCATAGAAAAGAGAAGACTGCATTGTATGTACTATATATCACATTTATGTGAAACTAACGACCATTATGCCGACACGTTTTACAAAAAAGAGGTTTCAGAAGGGATTGGGAACGAGGCAGTTGTTTTCAACGCACCACTCCTTATTTCCTTTGTTACTATTCCTTCTAGATGTTTCCATATTACAACGACATTGAATTCAGTACTTCCAAAGTTTCTCTGAAGGCGTCTGCCCGTCTGGAGTAAAACCAGGACAATGGAGTGTTGAAATAACTCGCAACTTTATAGACTTAAAGGTTCTCCCCCATTAAACAATACATACACATATGCGACACTCATTTCAAATGCTAGAAGATAATTAAACCTGGTCGAGAGCTATGCTTTATGCACCTAAAAATATTCCCCAAATAACATGAACACGCACCGATCCCTTACCTCCTTCCCTCCGTACCCATAATATAACTCGCCAAATTAAGCAACCACAATGTCATCCACAACGCGTGTTTAATGCTTACGCAGAGTTTTTTCAACATTACTTCCTTCGCTGATTAGATAGCGTGATGATATAGAGCTTACCATGTTCCCTGAAACGTAATGAGTACAACAAAAGAAATCCCGTCTTTATCCGACGAATGCTTTTTACCTTTACTGGTTATGACCTAGTTGATTGAAATATAAAAATTCTTTAAGTGTATTATTTGGTATTATTATCCTTTATACTGTTAAAAGAAATTAAAAACTACAACAAAATTCGAATACGCGGACAAACCTTCGAGTTTTGTTATCTGTAAAGATTTAATATCTGAGAAACAAAAATTGAGGACAGTACTCGATAGTAAGCGCCCTATCACACCAAATAAAATTATGCTGTTGGTTGAGTACCAAGAAAGTTAAATAAAACTTTCTTACGTGAAGCATTGTTACAATGAACAACAATAATAATTATAGTTTTAATATGATATAAAAGGAGCAAAACAAAAAACACAACATACATGATAAACCATAAAATAAATTTAGAACTTCATACATTTAAAACGCAAATGCAAGCACGCTAGCATTGACTCTATTACCTCGAATCATTGTTACAGAGAACACACAAATAAATTGGTTTAGTTTATAATCAAAGGAACAAAACTAAATAAAATAACTGAAATATACCTAAATTTAGAATGCAAATGCAAGCCTTGTTGATATTTCATTGTGAAAGAAACTTACAAATAATGTTTGTTCATTAAAAGTTAATATTTTGTGGAACTAACCTTAAAAATGTGTGATAATAATTTTTTTATTAATTTTATTTTATTTTATGATCTCCAATTCCAAACCATAAATATTAATATTTATTTATTAAATCAATCATGAACTGTAATACGTTAATGATTGTTAAATAGATAACATACATTTATTGTATATGTAAGTATATTGTGGGCACCACTGTCACATAAAATATTGACAGAAATAAAAATTTGCCTCCATCCGGTATACCCTCAGTGATTTGACAAGAAACTATTTCCAATATATCTAGCCTTCAACATCAATTATTATTAAATACGTATACTAAACACTATAACAAGGAATCTCACAGCCCTCTCCTGAAGTGAGAACCAGTACTTTCTTCATTGATACAAAAGTAGCTATCACACACCCCACAAATGACATGGACAATAAAGTACAACACTCAAAGAATAATGGAACAAATCAATTTAAGATAGATTATAATTATTTTTGTATAAAAACCCATGGATAACCTATCGTATGCTTTCCTAAAATAAAATCTAAGCTTGTATATAGAGAAATAAAAAAATGAGTAGATAAAATTAAATTCAAAAATTTACCAATTTAAATTTAATAAAGGACAACAAAATCAAAATTTATAAGTTAATTAAGAAATAATTTTATGTGAAGTCTTCATTTAATAAAAGGTATCCAACAATTAAGATTGTTTTCATAAGGATTAATTTACTACAATCTATTGTTACTAGTGACAGAGTGCTGTCTTTGGTAGTTATACAATTTATATAATTTATTAAAATAAAATATATTTTGGTTATCCTAGGATCCCTCATTTTAAATCCTTGGTCCAAATTAATGTATTAAGATGATACAAGTAACTAGGGGATGATAAAATGTTAAGGTCTCATCAATGTTGACACTTTCAGTCCTCAAAGTGAAACTATTTGGTTCAGTGATACAAATTATATCCTATAATATAGATTTCCACAACTTGTATATTAAACTGTCACTTGAGGACTTGGGCCTCACTTTGAAAATATTATAATATATTCTTCAAACTACAAACTCTACATTTCAGGGTTTTTAAAATACTTGGTGTAGAATTATTTCCTAGCAATTTTTCAAAGATGAAGACCGGTACAAATGTTTTTTTTAAATACTCTAAACAATTTGAAAGTATTATATACAAGTATAGACCTAAGAAACATCATCTTTATAAATTGGCAATCGCAAATAAGAAGCGCCACCAAACCAGATGAGAAACCAAAGTCGATTATATTAGAAAACAATCAATGGGTCAATAGCCTTGAGATAAATCTTGCAATATTATATTTCTCTAAAAACAGCTAAATTATTAAAATATACTGAATACAATCTCTTTGTTTAAAGTAAATAAATGGTATGGAACTCCACACCAATTTTCGCGCTCTATTGTTTGAAAATGGAGATATTTACTCAAAATTCCTAATATATGTGAAACGAAATAATATATACTAGCAAATCCAAGCTAAATTGCACTATACTTATGTAAAACTTTTTTTAGTCCCGGTTTTAAATTTTTAAATTTTGTTTGTAAATGATTAATGTCCTCATTTGTATGTTTGGATCTATAAAAAAGATCGATATTCGGTCCACAAGGGTCAACATTTCGTATTAAAAATTGAACTTCCGGTTAAAATTTTGAATATTTTATTAGGTGTTGCAAATCTTCATGCCATCACATTGCTATTGAATTAATCATTTATAAATTTTGGCCAATAAAATATGTAAATATTTACTATTGAGTCTAAAATGGATATAGATCATTGTTGTACAAACATTTCTCCTAAGAGGTTTAAGGAAAAACAACATAAACTTTTAGAGACTTACTTATATTTAATATCTTTTTACGACTTAAGCTCACAAAATTGTATTAATATATTTGCCACTATCTCAGAAACTGTTTGATTTATAAAAATATATTTCAAATAAAAGTTTTCTTATTTCTAATAGAACTACAATGTCGCAATGCTAAGTTATTAAGTATCTCAAACAGTTGCGGAGATACGGAAGAGTCTTTTGTAAAGTACCCTAAAATTCATTTTCATGGTAAAATGAAATTAGCCAGTTTATTTCTAATCTTAATCAACACCTAGATACGAATTTTAATCAAATTCGTTAAAGTCAATTTTGAGAAAATCGATTTTTTCTCTTTTCGCTCTTTCTTAAAATACTCTTAAATTTAAGTTCAAACAGACACACAGACATACTTCATTGCAAAGACCACTCTTTAGGGTTTGGGGATCTTGAGACGTCGACATCCATCAACATATCAGGTTAGAGTTTCTTTTGCGGTCACAATACTTTTACCCTTTGTGTTATAAAAGTTAATATATATATATATATACACACACATACATATACAGCGTGTATCTAAAACATTGCATCAAACTTAGGCAGGATACTCCTTGGGTGAAATTAGAATAATTCTCATAAGCAACCTAAAATATTAAGGGCGGTATTCACCCCTAAAGATAGAGCTAAAAACGACTGTTGTGTGAAATATTATGAAAACTGCCTAGGGTATTACAACGAGTCTTTGTATACTACTTATTGAAACCTTGATCATTGATAAAATAAATGTGTTGTTACCTTTACCCACCCCCATCATGTAAAAAAGTAGGGGGTAACACTTTTTTTTTCTAAAATAAAATATGTCAGAGTAAGTATTACCAATTTTGACTTACAAAACAAGGCATAAAAGTTAACAAAAAAGGTGTCTTGGAGAAACTGTCTAGCTTTCCCCGTTTTTGAGGTAATCATGCATGTTTGATTTCAAAGACAAATGTTATTCCTGCCAGGTAGGGAGCCAGTATTGCTGTGTTGCTTCACCCCCATCCTTTCCCCCCACTCATATTATCACTATCTTCACCTCCCTCAACGAGCAGACTGCATCAGTCCACACGATTTCACTGCATGCTGCGTGTATTACTAGTCAAATGGCAAAGTACACAAACGCAGAAAAGACAGACATGGTCATGCTGTACGGTGAAGCTAGAGGAAACGCAAGAGCAGCTGCACGGTTGTACCACGATAGATATCCCGCGCGGCGTCAACCTTATCACCGGACCTTCACCGATGTTACTCAGCGACTTCGTGAAACAGGTACATTTCAGCTACGAGGGGGATCTGGTCACCCGAGGAATGGTCGCACTCCAATTGTCGAAGAAAAGGTACTGAATTATGTGGATGATAACGCGTCAACAAGCACACGTGCCATTGCGCATTGAAGGAATGTGTCCCATTCAACAGTATGGCGTGTCATGCATGATCAGATGCTGCATCCGTACCACATGAGAAAGGTACAGGCATTGGGTCGAGCAGATTATGTTCCGCGACATGATTTTTTCGACTTGTTTCTGCAGCAGTGAGGAGTGGTTCCTGATTTCTCCACCATAGTCTTTTTTTCCGATAAGATAACATTCACCAGAAACGGCTATTTTAATTGTACAAATAGTCACATTTGGAATGGCGTGAACACTTATGCAAATATAATCATGGGCAACCAGCATATATTTTCTGCCAACATCTGAGCGGGCATTGTGGGTAACCATCTCATTGGCCCTTACCTGATGCCACGACGTTTGACTGGCCACATCTACTGCAGAATGTACCCCTCTCCGTTAGACAGCGCATGTGGCTACAACACGACTGTGCCCCACCTCCTTTCACAAGAACTGTGCGTGACTACCTCAACACTGCATTTCCTCCCCGATGGATAGGAAGAGGTGGGACAGTTCCGTGGCCACCAAGTTCTCCTGACCTAAATCCGTTAAACTTCTTTCTGTGTGGCTTTGTCAAAGCTTTGGTGTACGAGACAGCCGGTGAATCCGAGGAAGACCTGTTTGCCATGACAGGTGCTGCATGTGATAAGCTTCAAGAAACTCCACGTGTTTTCGAAAGAGTACGCCAGTCATTGATACGTCGCCTCAATTATTACAATAACGTTAGGGACCACCATTTTGAACACTTGCTATGAATCTGCTTTTGAAGCTAGGAACTAAAACATGCAATAACTACAATTAGTATTTCTTAATTTAGCTTTCAATACTCCAGTGAGTGTAATGATTGAAATCCTACCAAAGTGTGAACTGTGTATGCATAACTTACTAGTGTGATAAATAACAACACATCGGAGCTTATTAAGAAGGAAAAGTATCTGAGTTTCTCCATCATAACACACAAACCAGCCTTGTTTACCAAATGTATGTGATACATAGTCACACTTGCCGGTAAAAATGGTTAAACAACTGCAGTGCTAAGTAACACTGCGATTCTGGTTGCCTACCTGGCAGGCATTTGCACTTAGCTCTGATCTCAATTTTGTGTGATTATCTCAGAAACGGGGAAAGCTAGACAGTTTATCCAAGACACCTTTTTTGTTAAATTTTATTTACTGTTTTGTAATCTTAAGTCAAAATTGGTAATACTTACTCTGATATATTTTATTTTAGAAAAAAATTGTTATAACCCCCCCCCTTTTTTTATATGATGGGGGTAGGTAACGGTAACAACACATTTAGTTTATTAATGATCAAGGTTTCAATAAGTAGTATACAAATATTCGTTGTAATACCCTAGGCAGTTTTCATAATATTTCACACAACAGTCGTTTTTAGCTCTATCTTTAGGGGTGAATACCGCCCTTAATATTTTAGGTTGCTTATAAGAATTATTCTAATTTCACCCAAGGAGTATCCTGCCAAAGCTTGATGCAATATTTTAGATACACGTTGTATATACATATATATATATATTTACGTATAGCTTGAAAATTATTGGTTTTATAAAAAATATGCTTCTTATAAAATATTTGTATTATAAAGAGACCTAAATATTTGTAACGATAAGTAATTTCATATCTCAAATAGTTTATGAGATATTATAGCAAAAGTTAATTTACGCATCAGACCGGAGCTCTTAAAGTCATTTTGCCGAAATATTGAAAGAAGCCATTTTGTGTGGAATATTTATAAATGTTTATAAATGAAATTTAATTAAAATCGTTAAAGCTGATTTTGATAAAATCAATTTTTTCTCTTTTTGCCCTTCAGTAAACTACCCTTAATTTTTGGGTTAGACGTCCAATTCCAAAAATTCCATGGGGCAACCCTATGAAAACCCTATATACAATATTTTATCCCGAACGGTAAAATGTTTTATGCTCTAGTTAGAGGTACAGACAGACAGAAAGTCAAAAACTACTTTTTTGGATTCGGGGGTCATGAAACGTCAAGATTAATCAAAATCCTGGATTCGATTTTTTTTGACGATCACAATACTTTCTCTACCTGTAAGATACCAAGAAAGTAAAAAACACTGTTAGTGACTACTGACATAAACAGATGTACTAATAAAATCCAATTCCCCAAAATTATTAACGGCTTTATGCCAAGAGATTGGTTATTAATACATTGTTATAAAAGCAGAATGAAAATGTAACCACAATAAAGTAATTGTTTTCGATTTGCTTCTCTCTCCTATGAGAGATCGTGATGGTAAATAGTTTACTCTTTATTCTAAGAATAAGGAGTACAACTAAAGATATCCGCCTCGACTCAATGAGCCCTTTTTAATATTACTGGCGACAGACATATAATCTAAGACACAAACATACTTAGAGATAAATTATATACATAGATTATTTACCTACTCTATGACACAATTAACTCGAAATTTCACTGCCGCACTTACAAAAGTATGCCACCTATCCCTATCTTGAGATAGTTTTATCCAGCCCCCCCCTAATTTCAATCTATCTTGAGCAAGTTCTATCCAGTCTTTCTCATTAAAACCCGTCCTTATCTTGAGCTAGTTCTAGTCAGTCCCCCTCATAACACCCTATCCCTATCTTGAACTAGTTCTCTATAGCCCCTTTAAATATATTTTATCTATATCTTGAGCTAGTTCTATCCAGTCTACCTCATTAAACCCTATACCTATCTTGATCTTGTTCCATCCAGTCCCACATTACATCCTATCCCTATATTGAGCTAGTTATATCTTGCCCACCTATTTACACCATATTCTTTTATTGAGCTATTTCTACCCATTCCACCTCATCAAAACTTATTTCTCTCTTAAGCAAATTCTATCCAGTCATCCTATCTACATCTTATAGCTATCTTGACCTTGTTCTAACTAGTCCGCCTAATTACAGCCTATCTCTTTCAGATTCATTCTAATACTTTACTCCCATCTGCGTCTAAGTATTTCCACTGGTCTCTTTCCATCAGGTCAATGTCGGTATGGGCAGTCAATTTAGGGAAATACCCTTAAAATTCGCCCTTCTCTTAATTAGAATGGGTATTGATAGGACCAACGTGACGACGAAAATAAAGTCTGTATGTTGTTGATAACTCAATAGAATATAAAAGGCACTATACCAAAATAATTTTAAAAATCAGATTACATTCCAACTCTTTAAGTTATTAAAAGTTTATTTGTGGAATACAATTTCCTTAATCTTTTTAAAATAAGAATTTATTTCAAGAATATAAGTATTTAATTTAATTTTAATAACCATTATTCACCCTGAACTTTTCTCCTTAATTATAAATTTCAGTTAAATTAGAGATTTTAAATATATTAATTAATTAACTTACAGAAAAATATTTGCATGAAGTATTAAAGTTCAATCATTTTTATATGTTTAATTAATCCCCAAAACCAAAACTGATTAAATTTCATCAAAATTGTATTAAATTATGGTATGTACGAATAAAAACTACACTAAAATATATCAAAACTTTTTTAGATAATAGACATAAGTTATAACTAATAAAAATATAATTAGATATTAGATATCACTAACCTATTTTTCGCAGTTAAAGGAGAAAATATCTTACGGATATTAAGGCGCAATGCGTAAAAGTATTATAATTACAAACTTATAACTCATTAAAAATATAAATACATCGGTAAAAAAAATAGCTAAGCGATATAATAAGCCATTATTATGAAAATTATTTTAAAAAGAATAGACGTTTATTTTAAATTGATTACTGTCTGTTAATAAACACTATACGTCTTAAGCCAATTTAAGATGCCTATCCCTTTTAATATTGTAGTTTTAATCTAATACATGACGTAGGATGTAAAAATCTCTCACAAGCATTTTAATACTAATCCTTTTAAGCTATAATCTCTACTAGATACAAAGTTTTAAAACAAAATCGTACTCTACCAGTTTGATCCAGATAAGGAGATAAAAACGTAATTATCTCGTTGCTTGGATATACCATTAAAATACAGTCTTCCTTAATAATAATCATTATTTGAGTTGGTGGGTTGCAAAACTGTCCTTATCCATTATAGTAGAATTTTGAGTAAATCAAATAAACCTGTAATATGTTTATTTATGTTTAGATTTTTATGAAAATTTACCTAATATTAAAGTATATCAACCTAGGTCAATTTGGTAAATCTCACAAATATTGACAATATAGTTTGGATAATAACTAGAACTATATTTTGGAAAAGGACAGTTTTGCAGTGTTCCGTTGGAAAAGGGCAATTTTGCAGGTACACACATTATAATATGGCAGTTTTGAAATAAAAAATAAGTGTTAGGTATAACAATCTATTCGTACAAATTTACTAGTATTTATTCAATCAAAAGAAGACTAATTTGTGAATCAAGAGTTAAAACAGATTTATACTAACTAGATCGCCTATCTCTTTAACGTTTTCTTCATCTTGGTTCACTTTGTGCTATGTCAATGCGTATTAGTTCCTGGTGCAAAGGATCCCGAGTCGTTACAAACTCAATTTGTTATACATCTTTAGGAATATTAATCTACTCATTTGAGGTTATTGTCTGTTTACTTCTTAAAGGAAAAATACTTATTTTCAAATAAAGCGGTAAAGCTAATTTATATTAATAGATCGTCTATTTCTTCAACGTTTTCTTCGTCTTGGTTCACTTCAATATGCTGTACATCTTCAGATTGAGAATCAATAACAGTTTTAAAGTAGTTGAGGTTAGCCATGTCTTTCCACCCTTCACCACAGTGCTTAGATAGAAGTCTATCCACATCTTTTAGTTTTGCTTCTTTTACAGGAACTATGTTTGGCAGATGATCAGGTATCATGTTGCCTACAGTCACTCCTCTCTTTAGGATTGGCAAGTCGGTTCCGATGTCACTTTTGTAGTGGGGTTCTCCTCTCACACGCACCTGTCCATTTGTATTCCTTGTAAATATAATCCTCTTGCATACAGACAACTTGAAGTGCCACTGTGATGTAGGCTTCAGTACATTTTTCACAGCAGACTTCAAATCACAAACAGGAACTTCAGAGCCAAGGTGCTTTACTCTGTCAAATGAACTAAAAATATCAATATATTCATTTGGGGTGATAATTGTCTGTTTACGTCTTATTACCTTTTCAATTCTTCCAAAGATTCTATCAGGTAGTATGAACGAGTGCCCAACCACTGGAAACAAAAATTCAAGTTGTTTTATTCCCTGCGAACACTCCTCTTTAAAGCACTTCAAAACTGACCCAATGACTGTGCTATTCTTATTTTGCCCAGGGCAACCATCTGAACAGAGTCGGATATACTCTATGCCATCAATAGAAAAATCTGTGGTTTTCAACGTATCAAGCAATGCAGATGTGATTTTATTTGAGCCCTTGTTCGTTCATTTTCAAGCCAGTGATATATTGTACCAGAATCTTGGTTTTGAAGTGCAGGCAAGAAGAAAGATTGTTTTTAAATGTAAGACAGCATCAATAGCCATATTGAATATTGGAAGAGGAGAGTTTTGTTAATAAGCCATAGGTTTGGAAAAGGAAAGTTTTGCACCTAACAGGGAGCTGGAAAAGGACAGTTTTCCAGAAAACGTCATATTTTAAAGCTAAATCTAATAGGGAACGAGACAGTTTTTGTCCTCTATATATATCTTATTACAAGCAGAAGTACCAAATGAAACTCAATCAAAAGGCACATTTTTTTTTTAATTTTTGGAAATGGACAGTTTTGCAACCCACCTACTCAATTTTGTAGTTTATTTCAAAAAATTGACACAATCTGCCTTTTATAACGATTATAAATACATATATATTAATTAAATAATGAACTAATTGATTAACTTAGAGAAAGCATTTCATTATTTTTAAAAAGTTGGAGAAAATTATATATCTATAAAAAAAATCTCAAACACAACGAAATATGAGTTTAAAGCACACAAGTTACGAGTATGTAAATAAAATAAAGAAGGAATATTTTAAGTACAGCAAGAAGGATGCGACTATGAATTATTAATTAAAATATTAAGTAAAATTAAATAAGAGGGTTTGTATCACAACACATCAAGTGGAAACATTTACAAACCAGTGTACAAACAAATGTTTTAATGAACTTCCAATATAATTACATCTTATATAAAGACTAATCACATAATTTTTAGCAAGGAATTTAAAAAATCAAACAATTATTATTGCTATTGTTTAAATTCATACGAGAATCAAACTCAGAACCTTTGGCTTAGTACGCCAATTCTCTACCCACTGAGCCATCCAGCAATCGTCCAGTATCCAGGGTTCACTCATATTAAGGCACAGTCTGTGACGGACTCGCGGAAATCGTCGGCTACATCTATTCCTGCATAGCTCGGTGGTTAGAGTATTGGTGTACAAAGCCTAAGGTCACGGGTTCAATACCCATGCCAATGCCAAGGTGTCATTTTTAATTTTAAAGAATATTATATTTAAATGCAGCTATAACCGTAACTAACAAATTTAATATATTTGATATTTAATCCATCGTTATTGTTGAAGGTAATTGCAAAAGTAGTTTATTTTGCTCTTATTTATGTTTTTACTTTCTCGCTATCTTACAGGTAGAGAAAATATTGTGATCGGCAAAAAAAATCGAACTCACGATTTTGATGAATCTAGACGTTTCATGACAACCCGAATCCTAACAAGTGGTTTTTGAATTTACTTCTGTCTGTACCTACGACTATCACCTAAACTATTTTATCTATTGAGATAAAACTTGATATTTTGGGTTTTAATAGGGTTTATCCAAGGTGTTTTTGGAATTTGATATATATCCTTAAAATTAAGGTTTTTTTATTGAAGGGCAAAAAGAGATAAGGTCGATTTTTTCAAACTTGGTTGTATAGATTTTGATTAAATTTTATTTCAAAACATTTAAATATTCTAAACAAAATTGCTAATCTCAATATTTCGGAAAATGAATTTAAGGGCTCTGGTCTGATGCGTAAATTCTCACTTTTTATCATATCTACGATACTATTTGAGATATGAAATTACTTATCATTGTAAATATGTAGATCTATGTATAATACAAATATTTCATTCGCAACAAATTTTTATAAAATTTATAACTTTCAAGTTATATATATATATATATATATNATATTAACTTATCGAAAACTAAAGGTAATTATTGCGACTTAAAAAAAAATCTAACCTAAGATGTTGATGGATGTCGACTTCTCATGACACCCCGAACCCTAAAAAGTGGTCTTTGCATCACCGTTTGTCTGTGTGTCCTTTTAATCCCAAAATTAAGAGTTGTTTAGTAAAAAGCGAAAAGAAAAATTGTTGATTTTCTCAAAATCGGCTCTAAAAATTTTGATTAAAAGTTGTATACAGGCGTTGATTAAGAAGATAAATAAACTGGCTATTTTCATTTTCCCATGAAATTGAATTTTAGGGTACTTTACAGAGGCGAAAATTTCCGTATCTCCGCAACTATTTGAGATATTTAATAACATATCGATGCAAAATTGTATTACTATTAAAGATAAAAAACTTATATTTGAAATATATTTTTATAAAACAAACAAATTCTGAGATATTGACAAATATATTGATACAATTTTGTGAGGTTTAGTTGTAAAGAGATACTACTTAAGTTTTAACGCAATAACTCTTTAATGCCATAGATTAAGAAAGAAGCAAGTCCCTCAAAAAGTGTATGTTCTCTTTCTTTCAAACTTTTAAGATAGCTATTTGTACAACAATGAACTATCTCCATCATTTTAGATTCAATAGTCACTATTTACCTATTTTAATGGTCACAATGTATAAATGAGGAATTTAATATTAATGTAATAACCATATATGTGCAACCCCTAATTATTATTATTATTAGCACCGTGGCTTACTACCCGTCCGGGTTATACACACTTACGCTAATGTATAATGGTAGGGTGATTGCGAGATGAAATGGAGGACCTACAGTTTAATGTGAGATCCGAACCACGGTGGAGGCCTGGCATTCCACACATTCACAAGTTGTGATTAATACTCATCTTGTCAGAGGTGAAGGAAGAGTTTAATAATCAGATAAATCTGTGCCGGGACCGAGGATTGAACCCTGGTCCCCCATCACAGAAGTCTGACACCTTACTCCTAGACCACCAGGTCACCTCCAAGCCCTAATAAAATGTTGAAAATTTCAAACTGGAAGTCGACATTTTAATACGAAATGTTGAGAATGCCAGGCCTCCGCCGTGGTTCGGATTCCACGTTAAACAGTAGGTCCTCCATTTCATCTCACAATCACCCTACCATTACACATTAGTGTAAGTGCGTATAACCCGAACGGGTAGTAAGACGCGGTGCTAATAATAATAATACGAAATGTTAACCCACGGAGACCCAATATCACTATTTATCTTTCTCGCTACCTTACAGTTTTGTGATCGTCAAAAAAATTTTGAATTCTAGATTTTGATGAATGTCGACGTATTATATCCCGAACCTTAAAAAGTAGTCTTAGCAATGCCGTTTTTCTGTCTATCTGTCTGTACCTCGGGCTAGAGCCTAAACTATTTTACTGATTCGGCTAAAACTTGGTAAATAGGGTTCCATAGGTTACCCCAAGGAATTTTTAGAATTGGATATCTAACCCTAAAATTAAGGGTAGTTTTCTTCAGGGTGGAAATAGAAAAAATCGATTATTATCTAAATTGGCTTTACCGATTTTGATTAAATATCATTTCTAAGCTTTGATCAATATTATTACAAACCAAATGGCTATTCTCAACTTTTAGTCAAAATAACTTTAAGGGTTCTGGTCTGAAACGTAAATTTTAGTTGCTATCTCCGTAAGTCTTTGAGATATGAAATTACTTATTATTGCATGCATGTGGATATATTTATTTTAAAAAAATCCTTGAAATAAAGTTTTATTAGACGAAAAGACTTCAAGTTATACACAAATATATATTTCTTTTAACTTTGCCAACACTTAAGGTAGACTAAAGTATTACTACCGCCAAAAATATCTAGACTGAGATGTTGATGGATGTCGACTTTTCATGACCCCCTGAACCCTAAAAAGTTGTTTTTGCTACGCCTTCTGTCTTTCTCTAAAATTAATAGCAGTTTACTAAAGGATGAAAAGAGAAACATTCTGTTTTCTCAAAATCGGCTATAACGATTCTCTCTCTCTCATTTTATACTCGATAGTCAATAATTGCCTATTTAATTGGTCAAAATTTATAAAAGATAAATTTAATATCAATGCAATAACCATAAGATATCCCCTAGTAAATGATGAAAATTTTAACTAGAATTCAAAATTTTAATACCAAGTGTTTATTCACCCTTGGGGACCCAATATCAATATTTTGTATTGATCCAAATATACAAATGAAGGCGTCAATTACTTGAAAGTAAAATTATTAAATTCAAAACCACGAATAAAAAATGTTTTACGTACGTCTAGCGCAATTTTTTCCTCGGATTTGCTAGTGTATATTATATTAAGAATTTTGAGTAAATATCATTTCTAAAAATAGAGCGAGAAAGCTCGTTCGGAGTTTCGTACCATTTATTTAAGGTGAAGTGAAATGGTATATTAGCTAATGTCTATATTTTTTTCAGTTTTAACAACAAAAAAGTTTTCTCGCCCATAATAAATCAAATATTGCTAAGTAGATACGTTTAGTCTAATTTCTTACACATTGTAATCTCAACAGTTCTTGAATATTGGTCTTTAGCATCGTGAACACGTATCAGATTATTTTTTTTTAATGAAGATAATATGTTCATATCTTTACTAAATGCTCGTGACCAATATTAGATAGTTGGTAAACTAACTAAAAATAAAATAAAATTAAGTTAAACGTATTTAATGAAGTGATATATTACGATATTTATTTTGTCCAAAAAATGTGTACCTTCATACAATTTATAACAAGTATAGACCTAAGCTTGCGTTTTCTTTAATCTCATCTTAAAAGTAAGTGACATTACTTTGTGGCTTTATAAAATTAGATGTCTTGAACCGAGCTTATTTCTTTCTCGTTTCTTAACTCGCGCGCACCTCCCCCCCCCCCCC
>CABFOW010001534.1:116077-142400 GCA_902141385.1 Timema californicum
GGTGACCTGGTGGTCTAGGGGTAAGGTGTCAGACTTCTGTGCTGGCGGCCGGGGTTCAATCCTTGGTCGCGGCACATATTTAGCTGATTACCAAATCCTTCCTTCACCTCTGACAAGACATCTTGTGAATGTGAGGAATGCCATGTCTCCACCGTGGTTCGGATTCCACGTTAAACTGTAGGTACTTCATTTCATCTCACAATCACCCTACCATTACACATTGGCGTAAGTGCGTATAACCCTAACGGGTAGTAAGACGCGCTGCTAATAATAATAATAATAATAATAATAGTTTAAAAGTATAGCGGACAGCTGAGTTGAAACGATTACAATAGAAAGCCCGGTGAAATAAGAACTGCATCGCCCGCGTGACCAAAAACCCCAATATTAATATCAGAGTTGAACAGAAGTTGCTCACATCGTCAATAAATCATTTCCTAACAATAATAATTATTATTATTATTATCAGCAGAAGTAAGAGCTACAAGTACTATAGTAACAATATAAGGACCACGTGGAGGGTCAACCTTTATCAATTTCGAAGATAAATTAATACAAAATAATGTTGGGAATGCCAGGCCTCCACCGTGGTTCGGATTCAACGTTAAGCTGTAAGTTCCCATTTCATCTCACAATCACCCTACCATTACACATTAGCGTAAGTGAGTATAACCCGAACGGGTAGTAAGACGTGGTGCTAAATAATAATAATAATAATAATACAAAATATAACACACACACAAATCATTACTTCCTAATTAGTTGAACACTAAAATGCCTTCTAGAAATTTAAACATTTATTTTTTATAGTTACTAGATGTAGGATTTTTCCAACTGGAAAATCATTCATAATACTGTATATGCTATTTGGCAAGATAATAAAAATGGGAAGCTGTAAAATCTACTTTTCATCCCATCCTATTACCCGTCTGAACTATCCACATTATTTTGGGCCATGTCTTATTATCGGTTCAGGTTTATAAGCAAATCTAATAATGGCGCTAATCAGTTAGGGATAAGGAAGGTTGAATTTTGAGTAAATATATTCCCCATTTGCATCGAGAGAGATTTTAAAAAACCATCCTCGGTACACGCAACGGGGATTCACACTACTATAATCCTATCATCGGCAGTCTAGTTCAACTTGATAGTAACGCCTTAGACCATGTGGCCTCCGAAGCAGGTATATCTTTAAATAATGATAATAATTGGTTAGGTAACTCTTATTTTTGGGAGGATAATGTTGTAAAGCCTTTAGAAAAATGTACCCTCGGTACGTTCAGACGAGATTCCAACTCCATATAACTCTTCACCTGCAAACCAGACAAGACAAACCTTATACTTAGCCCTCGATCCCCCCCAATGTAAGCTACAGAGTCCAAGGAAGCAGCTTACAGCACTTAGAAAACTTATCAAATGTGATTACTTTGTATCAGTTTCACTCAAACGATTGTCCTCGCTAAACATATCTAGAATTTTTAATTATAATAGGAACCTAAATTCCGGAGTACTATTTAATGTATTTACGTCTCAAAACTTTCAAAATTAATTTATAAGAACTTTAATCAATTAAATTAACTTAAATGTTAGGCCAGCTACCTACAACATGATTTGGTAAGATCAGACCCGTTACAAGGTCGTACGTAGATGTGTAATCTTAGTTCAACTTTATATCGGGTGATGTCAGGTGGTTATCCCAACCATAAGAAGCAAAGATCAACCGATGGAATCAGGCACTGATTCTGGCCGTTTGTAAGTAACACTTAGTTTGGTCGTGTTGTCTGTAAGTAACACTTAATTTGGTCAAATTAATTTTAAGTAACATATAATTAGGTCAAGCCATCTTTAAGAAACACCTTATTTGTTCAGGCAATCTGTAACACATAATTTGGTCGAGCTGCTTGTAAGTAACACCTAATTTGGTCATGAAGTCTGTAAGTAACATGCAATATGGTCAGGTGGTCTCTAAATAACACATAATTGTGTAAGATCATATCTAAGTAACATCTAATTTGGTAGAGCTGACTGTAAGTAACACCTAATTTGGTCATGAAGTCTGTAATTAACATACAATATGGTCAGGTGGTCTCTAAATAACACATAATTGTGTAAGACCATATCTAAATAACATCTAATTTGGTCAAGCTGACTGTAAGTAACACCTAATTTGATCATGAAGTCTGTAAGTAACATACAATCTATTCAGGTGGGCTTTAAATAACACCTAATTGGGTAAGACTATATCTAAGTAACATCTAATTTGTTAAAGCTGACTGTAAGTAACACCTTATTTGGTCAGAGCGTCTGTAAGCAGCACCTTATTTGGTCAGACCATCTGTAACACCTAATTTGGTCGTTCAGTCTCTAAGTAGCACCTAATATGGTCAGATTGCTATAAGTAGCACATAATTTGGTCAGGCTGACTGTCAGACCGACAAGTCAAATTGTCTGCAGCCCGCCTTAGATGAAACCATTCCTTATTAGTTTTTTCTCGAAGTTAATAAAGAACAGGACAGAAGTAAAGAAAGATAATTGGATCCGGCTTGAGACTTGAAATCGATTAACGATGGTGTCAACTTGGGGTGGCAGACATGGTTCTGACTGATGTCAGAAACTTTTAGAACCACCATGACATTCTCAATAGCGAAGTTTATTTTACAATATAAACGACCAATAAATAATTCTTTAGGGGGTTTTACTTAAAAAACACTATTTTCTAATTATTTATAATAGCATTACAATAAACCCCCGATTATTATTTCTTGGATTAATTGGTTTGCGTATTATTATTAGCTCTATCAGTCTTTATTTTAAATTTAATATTTTTCCTGCGTGCAAACTAGACCTCTGAGCAAAATTGTGGGAATGGTCACTGGTTGACCTTGTAGTCCAAACAAACCACTTTTTTTAGGAGTTTTAATTTGTGAAATGATGACAGATTAAATATGCTTGTATTGGATTACCCTTGTCTTTAAAACAACAACGAAAGAATCCATATCTTCCCTTTCACTCACCCGGATAATCGAGCCTCTACTTAATATTATAACTAGCTTTGCTCGTTGGGGGCTCCGCCCCCAAAGCCCCAGTGCGTTTTCTTTGTCGGTGAATTTAAACTAATGTAATTCCAGAGCCGTTTATTGATAGGTCTTACCGTTTAGCCACAAGAGACCTCCAAGGAAACGTTCGCACCGACCCTAAAGTTGTTTCACTATTTTGAATCTTTTTCAGGGGTTAAAAATTAAATTTTTGGAATTTTACCGTCGGTTACAGGCTAGAAGCTATAATTTTGCCAAATTTCAAGTTTCTAGCTCATCTGTAAGTGGGTAAACATTAATGTCAGTGAGTGAGTCAGCCACGTGGCTTTATAGTATCAAATGTCGTTATGACGTAATAATGGAAAAAAGGAGGAGGGGTCCCCGTTTCACTGGTACCTCAGCACACACTGAAATTGTTAAAGGGATCTTAAATATGTGACACTATAATGAAGTAATAACTGGCCTCGTGGTTTAATAATCAGAGTTCTGGCTGCTTACCTCAAGGTTCCCTGCTTGACTCTCGGCTGGCACTGGATGTTTTTTCCCGTAAAAAGAATAACTATCATGGGGACCAGAGCTATGTTAATTATATCTTCATTGAATTCACACTTTCATACTCACCACCATCATCTAATCACATCGGGACATAGAAAGAGCCCTCAAGAAAAGGATGTACGATTAGTACATTCGGGCGTCCCCTGGACAACGGTCCATTAGTATTGGCTAATATTTCCGCAAGCTGAGCTACAGATTGATATAACCCAGAACCGACATTATTAGGAAGCAATATTATTATTATTATTATGATCACGTCTTACTACCCGTTTGGGTTATACGTAATTACGCTAATGTGTAATGGTAGGGTGATTGTGAAATGAAATGGAGGACCTACAGTTTAACGTGGAATCCGAACCACGTTGTAGGCCTGGCATTCCTCACATTCACAGGTTGTGATTAATACACGTCTTGTCAGAGGTGAAGGAAGGGTTTGGCAATCAGATAAAACTGTGCCGGGACCGAGGATTGAACCCCGGACCCCCAACACAGAAGTTTGACACCTTATCCCTGGACCACCAGGTCACCCTAATATGTGTTTTTGTGCCACGGTCATCATTTGCAATACTGTGGTTATGGCCGAGTCGTGGAAGGCCTGAATAAAGACATCACATATCACTTGACTGCCACAGATGAAGTAGTCGGGGTTCTCAACCAACCTGGCGCATTTGAATAGTACTTTTATTTTAAACTTAGCTGAGTATTATTATTCTAAATGTTAAATTGATGAAAAAACACGTACAAGTGTATGTTACAATTAATTTGAAGTTACCTTCAACCGCAGCTATAAATGCTAGTGAAAATGGAACTCTATTTTAGTACTACGTCTTAGGTACTACCTGTTCAGGGAATACGCATATGGACTTGCTACACAAATGAGATAGGGACGAGTAAGGTTTTATTTAGTGGAAACGTTCCCACATTTGCTTGGAGAGAGAGAGTGGAAAACCGTTTAGGAAAACTACCACTAGCACACATTGTCCGGGATTCCAACTCTGATCTACTCTACATCAGCAATTTATTATCCTACAAGAGTAACGCCTTACACCATGGAGGTAGAAATCTAGTAACTGACTTTAAAAAAAATAGTTATCAAACCTATATACAAAAGGTTTTTTTTTAAATTCGAAGCCACAAAAAAAAGCATTGCCTTATATATATTTTTTTTCTTTTGGATAACGTAATTTGCCAATAACCAATCCACTGGTATTATATCGTAACGTAGCTTATGAAGTCAACCATGGCTAATTCCGAAAGAATGTAAACCTCTGGTATCTCATGAACCTAATTTTTAACAACCACCCAGAATTATTGGTTTAAACCTGTGCTGGTTCATGACCCCTAAAATGTGATGAAAGGTGCTGTTTTTATATGTTAAAATATAGACCCTTAAAATGAGAAAAGAAATGATTTAATATAAATAATTAATATTTAAAAGAAGCATAAGTATTATAATATTTTTATTTAAAAACAAAATCTTTTAGTAACTTATCATAAATAACAAAGTGTTTGAGATGTTGTACTTAATTTTAATTAAATTTCAATTTAATCATTGATTAACTATCTTATTTTAGTAATTAAATCAAAATATATTACAATGTTTTATACCTTTTATTTTAAAATATTAATGTATGGTTTTATAAATAAAAAAATAAATAAAATATAAGCCTAGAATATGACTGTGAATGATAATCTATATTCCCATCACATAATCCTGGTATAAGTCCGATCCAAAACAGCTTTCAATTTTCTATCTTGGTGTCATACATATTAAATATTTTGTCAACTTTCTACCTTCCTGCAGACTTTCTTCTCCCATTGCTCACCAATATAAAACATATCATGAGAATATTGATATCGAAATCTAATCTATGTCGTGTCATCTTCCTGATATCCAAGAGATTTTGAAAGAAAATGAGATCATAGGACATGAATCTTATATCTTCGTAAAACATATTATTTGCTCTAGTAAATATGTTATATACATCCGACTGAAAAGAATCTGATTCACAATGATATATTTTTGAAAAGGGGGAGGATATATATATGTATGTTTCTTGTTAAGTTACATTTGTTAGAAGTATCTCAAATACATTATAGTCTCTTTGTTTAACAATTTTATATGATAGTGTGACTAATATGTGACGTGTTCGAACATCCAGTGTGGGGATCAAGGGTCTAAGACAGGGGTCGCCAAACTGTCGGTCGTGAGCTCCCGGTAGCATCTTAGATAGCTCACTGGATAAATCTATTTTATCTTTTCCAACGTGGCTCATTGTTGAAGAGTGTTCCCTCAAGTTCAGGATGTGTGTGATCTCGATGGTTCTGATTCGTGTTACATTCTAAGTGAGATTATTACTCTGCTCTACCTGTTTGAGTCATCATATCCAATTCAAGGCGGTGAAAAACAAATATAGAAGTAGGCCCACATATGAATCTTGATAACTGTATTCAAATGGGAGTGACAAACTATTAACCAAACATGAAATAAATCGTGGAAGAAAGTGAACGTCGTTCTTCTTAGTAAGCTACAAACCAAGATTTTAAAAATATGATTTGTCTATATAATTTCGTTATAAAAAAAATTAATAATCATAATATTTAGGACTAAAGCTATAATTTTGGTGCGATGTTTATTAACATTTGTTAATGTTATTTCCATAATAATTACAAATCCAAGTCACAGAACATCCCCAAACTGAACAAAGGTTTGACGCCAAATCTTTCCTAGAGGTTACAATTTTATCCAATACTTGATGGGCGAATTTCTAGGAGCTCGCAAAACAGTTTGACATTTTGAAAGTAGCTCCCATACTCTTCGAGTTTGGCAAACCCTCGTTTAAGACGTAAAAGTGGAGTGAGATGAATAGTTACTATTATGATTTTCTTATCCCATCTTTACGATAGATCCACATTCATTACTTAGGTTAAACCATTAATAATTAGATTGTGCTATGCGTAATAATTGTTGACCTCGGTGGTTCTAGGGTAAAGTGCTCAAATCAGGATCCAATGTTCGTGGGTTGAACCCAGTCGGGGTCGACGGATTTTTCCTGAGCCATAACAATCCATAGCACAACTTCCTTTGGAGGGGAAGTAAGGCCATCGGTCCCATGTTGGTTGTGGCGGGTAAATGAAACCTGGAAGGTATGAAGGCTTAAATATACCTTTCCCCTCAAAATTTGTATATCTTTTAGCTCTCGCTCATAGAAATTCTCGTGTGCTGACATAATCAGTTGGTGAAGGATTACCGAAGGTCCCGGGTTCAATTCCCGTGTCCAGGTGTCATTTTTCAATTTTCAGAATATAATCAGTTGCCTTAGAATGCTCACGTTAAAAACCTTCAATAAATAAATAAATATTATTGAATGTTTATTGATATGCATAAATTTAGAGATCATAAAGATCTGTATTGGTGTCAAATTGTTCAACAATAAGAAATAAATATAACGGGAATTAAAAACATATTTGAATAACGAACCGATTTGTCTTAAATTTACATAAACACTCTCTTGACCTTGAAATATTTCAAGTTAAAAAATATTTATTTGTCAAGGAATGAGTGTGTCGGTATTTACAATAAGGGACAAGACACCGTCTTTTAATCGTAAACTTAATTTTGGAAGAGATGTGTTGAAAAAATGCTTTCAAACTTTGAATGGCTTCTTGATAGAAACATAATCTAGCCTAGAAGAAACTATTCATTGTAGCATCGTCCAACATTTAAATGGTTTGCAACAAGCGTTTAAGAAATACTTTCCATCTTCTACAGATGACGATGACTGGATACGAAATCCATATTGTTCTTCAGAGAAACCAGATGCAATGTCTGTGCAAAATTACGAGTGTCTGATACTGGTTTGAAACAGTAATTCAGTGAAGTTCCTCTGGTTGAAATTCTGGTGCAGTCTTCTTCAAGAATATCCACAAGTGTCTAAGTGTACAATACTTAAACTTCTTCCATTTACAACAACTTATCTGTGCAAAGCTGGATTTTCAAGGTTTGCAACAACAAAATCTAAATCTCGTTGCAGACTGGACATTGCACCCGACATGTCTACAATCTCTCCCAACTTTAAACGACTTTGTGAGACGAAGAAACAACATAATTATTTACACTAGTACCCTATAAAGTAAGATTGAATATCTACTTAGTATACAATTGCATGTATAATTTTGGTATTACTCTTTAAAAATGATATGTTTAATTTACTTTTTAAATTTTGGGTAGCAATTATCCAGACACGTGGTGTTTTATGCAAGCAAGGGTGTGTTGATGCGTGGATATCTTACAAAGCCAAAAGGAATCTGCGATCAAAAATTGTTGGGAATCACTGAGCTAAATTAATGAATGAGTCAATTTACGTTGTCACAAAGAGGAGAAAAAAACCAAACAGAATTTTTGTCATAAATGCTTGAGTGACTGTAACGTACAGAACCTTCATGCCCACACGTTGGAACGCCCATTGTAACGTACAGAACCTCTTCACGTTGGGATGCTAATTGTAAAGTACTACGTATCACTGTCGTTAATTGTTACCTTGTTGAGATGCCATTTGTAACATCACTAACTTTTGATCTTAACTGTACTCCACCTTATTTTAAGTTGTATGCGTGGATACTAGTCTGTATATACTAAACTTCCGTATATTTCAAAGTATTATTGAGTTTATTGTATATGATTGTAAAATTACAGTTCGTCAAACTTATAAACACTGTACACGATAGACATCAAATGGACAGTATGCCCACTTATTCAAACATTATAATATGACATTCCTAATCTCGCCTACTTCACTATACGTCAAGCGGGGAAGCCGTTTTGAAGAAGAGGGAAGCGTCTACAAAACTAACGTCTTCTTGAGCCGAGGAGTGTGAACCCCGTAGTTCACACTCTCGAACCCAGACCACTCTTTGCTTTCTTTCCATCGACCAATGGGGTTAGTTTCTATGTGCGCGCAAATTAAGAAAACAGACGCGTTACCCTGCACCTGCTATTAAATTACTGCGTAATACAATCCGGAAACAAAACCATGCTTCTGACACGTGCAGCTAAATGAAAGAAAAAAGAAACATGGCTGTAGTCTGGAAAAGATGAGTTTACTTTATATTAACTGAAAAGAAAAAATATTAATATATTTACTTTAAAATATGATCTCAAATATTAATAAAGACAGGAAAAATCGATATCATTACATGACTTACTGTTTAGTTACGATTACTAAACGTGTTACAGCACTATAAATTCACTCTAAATCATTTATTTGTATACTTTCATAAACATTACTCTATAACATAGCATTGATAGATTAATAAATTCATTATATATGAAAAATAATAGCCTACTTGATAGACTAAAAATATAATAAATCATTTCGTCACGATTATTTTTAAATGCAATTTGTTGAAAGTAAGCTAAGGAATGTAGCCCTAAAACTATACAATCTAGGTAAATAATAATAATGTTGTCTGTTTGTAGGCTCTAATTTTTATTAAACATCAAAACTATACACATGAAACATTAACAAACACACAATTTGAACGTTAATGATCACCAGCCCCGTGGGGCCCTCAAAAGTTGCATTGCTTGATAAACAATACACTACATCGAAATTAAAATGTTGCCCTTAACAGGTTGATAGTTGCACACTTAAGGATAGGGGATGGAAAATTTAAAAAAACCTCCCCATAACTCATACAGGACTAAAGCGGTCTTAATTTAATATATAAACAAGTTAAAATAATTTAAGTATTCAAATTACCTATGTTAAATTTTATGTGCATAGCTTTATTTCAGGTATAATCCTATCTATTATTTCTGTGGTCAACATCCCTTTTTTCTCAACTAATACAAAGCCTACAGCGATGAGTAAGGTAGCAGTGGATAGGATTTTCAGTATACTTTAAAACACATTGTTTGTTTAAAATATAAATAAAAATAAAAATTCAAATTCAAGATGATTTCATTCTGACATCAAATATTTTATACAAATAAGTGTTGTAAATTGGAAATACGTTCACATTAATAAACTCTCTTTGCTATTTTGTGTATACACTTCAACTTCAACAACCCAATAAAATATTATTTTTTTTTAATTTGGGGAGGGGAGGGGGGGGGTGAGGTTGAATGTGCGAAAGTTTCATTAAGGTCTACTAGTTATTAAACATAACATTTTTTTATACAAGTGGATTCACGTATGGAAATGACTTCGAACCTTTGTCATTATGAGGCAACCGCTTCAATGCTTCAGACTTCCAACAGTAGTTTGGCAAACACATTTTTAGTTAGTATTGCTGAATACAGTAGAGCTCCTAGAACAACAATATGGTTGACTAAAGGCAACGCGCTCTAGGCAAGAAATGTGTAACTACATTGTCACAAGAGATTTGTTGGAGTGTGACTAGTCGAATGACACATGTTTCTGGCCATATATATATAAAAACATTTGCCTGAGCAGTTGGAGAGGTCACATAAAGGTTCAAAGTTTAAATCTGTGTGCGTTTTACCAACATGTTAACGCTTCTTAAAGCTTAGACTTAATTAACTGACCTAAATACAATATTAGATTTGAAACTAATTTGATTAAAATAATCAAATATTGTTTAATATCTCCATAAAAGCTTTTATTTACATTTGATAGCTTGTATGCCTATGATATATAGATAACTCACTATTATTATTATTATTATTATTTGGGCTTTAAATGAGATTCAAGGCTTGGTTTATTAGATTATTCATTAGTGTTATCTCATAGCACATTTTATTTAGTACAACTCTATATTGAAATCCAACAATTGCTTTCGAATTAATTATGTGCAAACTATTTTATTTGTTACACTTAAATTTTCAAATGTCAAATCCATAATACTGGAAATAAACCTACAAATGTCTTCAATTCTTACAGTATGGCAGATATTTATATAGCCTTTTCATGGTAAAATTGGTCTATTTTGACATTTTAAACATGACTAAATTTTGGACTCGTATTTGTCTTGAAAATATTCACAGTATTTTGATATAAATAACATATATTGTCAATGTGACAACCGATTTCTTAACTAAATGAAAAAGTAACAGTTTTAATTATTTTTTTGCGTCAAAAAGGGCTAAATCTACTGCAAATAGACTAATGTAATAAATTTAATATATAGTCCATTGAAATTTATAATATTTAAATACTTTAATTCATTAACCTCTTTTCAGTTAGACTGAATTTGGCTTAAATCACCTGTACAGTCCAATTTTCATGAGAGAGGCTTAATCAAACAACCAATCTATTGTATTTAATTTCACGTATTCATGCATACTTTAATGTGCTTTGCAGCTGTTACTTTTATTAAATATTATTAACATCTATAAAATTACATTGATTAAATAGTGAAATGGTGCTAATTTTGGCTTCAAAAAGATTAGTTTTCATTTTTTAAATGTACGTCATATGAAAATCTGACTGTAGATACCAATGGTACCATGGAGATATAAAATTGTTCAATTTACATATTCATATCAACCATAAAATGTATTTATAGTGGTCACTTTCATTAATAAAGGGAATAAAATGACTAATCTATATTATTATCATCACTGAGGTATTAAAAGCTTTGAAACGTCGACCTGGAAACCACCTAAAGTCACCTAGACTGGTCATAGATCACTCTTACAGTTTCCTTATAATATTGATCAGTGAGGCTGCTGATGAAAGTCCATAAAGTTTGTAAACTTTGATGATTATTTTCTTTACTACATTTGCGCCTGGACTTTTTATTCGGGGATAGGGGGAGGGGGGTAAAATGATGCTATGTCAAGGTTAAGCTATGTTGACTAAAAACACAAAAGGGTTGGTAGACTTTATTCCTGATTGTTTATAAAACTTGCTAAAAGAGGAAAGTATAGTAAGAGTCTTGTTAAATTTAAAAAAAGAGTTAATAATAATAATTTGAATAAAAATAAAATTTTCTAAGAAACACCGGTATTTAATAAACCAATAAGGTTTTAATTTATTTAATATTAAGTGGATTGATGAAAAATTCAGATCTTGTTTGAATTAAAGTCTTTTTTATTTATAAGCTAAGATTATTTTCCTTTATCATAATATGTATCTACAAAAGTATATATTTGGGACTCGTAACACTCATGTGTGTTTGGTAGTCTAAAGCGAGTCAAATAAAACGTTAGTCTGATCAAGCTTATCCAAAATTGCCTGTGACAAGAATCACAATTAGATCACTGTACAAGTTTTCCTAAACTTTGCAAAGTACCCTTGCCCTCTTACCAAGTTCTGACACTTGTAAGTAATTAGAGTATCAACGAGTTGGGCTTTTTTCTCAAACTAAAGTTTCAATAGAATACTTGGACAATGCTAAGCTACTCTGATAATTCTAGAAGAGATAAATTATTATTATTATTATTATTATTAGGGTTTTAAGGCCCATCGACACAATGAGGTCATTAGGGCCGAGAATAGATAAAAATAAATACAATTTACATTTATAAAGATGATTAGAATCAATATAATCATTTTACATCTGTTAAAATCTATCATTGTAGAAAACATTTTCTCACATCGGTGGGCACGTGCCCAAACGCAACCCCCTAATCTGGTCTTTCTCTTGTGTTTCCATTCCCGCTACATTGTAGTATAATTTTAAGTAAGGGTACGTTTCCTGTAAATTATACTCAACGCATACCAGCCCCAGTGGTTTAAAATATGCGGATATCCCAGATGGGTAGTAAAACATGGAAAACTACACTTTTTATTTTGCAAAGGTATATACATATAATAAATGTAGACATGATTTTGATATTTTGAGACAGACTGTACCACTTACGAGAGTCGATATGTACCTATCAGCACATGTTACGTCGACTGACAGATAAAACTAGCTCACATGAACTTTAAGGATGAAGTAATGATCACCGTAAAAGTATGAATTACAAATGTATACTTTTAATAGAACTTGGTACTTCTCCCACAACTGCTTCCATTTCAAACAGACAATTCATATTTTTAGAATACATATTTTTTAACTCCCTGGCGTTCAGGAATTTGCATGATTTTTTTTTTTTACTACCGATCAAATTTGAAATCGGATCAGGTTCTATAACGAAGAGCGTTAATTTTATTTGGTTCCATAAAACTTTTTTTTATGTAAAAGAGCCTCAAAAACTCATTTGAACTTAAGTGAATATTTTAAGAACGTATCTGGTCGTCATAAAACATCCTCTTTTTTTTCATTGCTCTTCCAAATGAAGCTTCCCGTTTCATTGAAGTCTGTAGGAGTTCAAACGAATATTAAACATGGGATTTAATGAATATTGTGCTATGTCGAACGTAATCTTCAAGTAGTAATATTTTAAATAAACGCATGAAATATTTTAGTGCACTTGGTTTAATTTACAAATATTTTAATACAGTTTATGGTTTTATTTTTTTATCTTAGTAGTCATTTATATTACTAATAAGTGACTTTAAATCAGACATTGGAAAACATGTATTACTTCATCAAACTTAATCATTTCATTAAGAACTTACTGAGCGGGGAAGGAATTACTAAGTATGATATTTAAGATAATTGCTATCGAGCTATAAGACTTTTTGAAAATTTGCTATAGCTGAGTAGATTAATCAATTTTTGTTTTACTACCTGCACTAATAAAACTAAATTGATTTTGAATAAAAGAGCCATTACTTGTTACTGTGTTTTGAATCTTACTGTGGTACTTTCTTTATCAGCGGGTCATGAAAACTGCTACTCTGAATAAGGCTTTTCAAAGGGTAAGAGTAAGGGGCTTTGGAAATAAGCTTAGGGAAGTGTATGTGGCTATAACCAGTTTGGGAACCACTACTTCAGAGCAGGGGTCTTCAAGTTTTTTTTGGTCCAAAGGCTATTTCTGTTTCGTGTTAGCTTACGGGATGTAATACTGTAATAATATAACTAGGATTGAATACATATTAAAATATTCGTATTATCTCATTCTGATACACTTTTGTATGATGTATGAATAGTACTCAAACCGAAGGTTGGTGGGATCCTCAATAGTTTCACCGTCAACTACAGTAGCCCCATGGCTTCTTTGGTGCTGATTGACAGCTCACAGCTGACTTCTGACAGTCAATATTTAGGTATATACATATATATATAAATTTGGACCTTCAGAAGTGACAGCTGCTAAACACATGTTTTTGAAGATCATATGGTTCGGCGTAGGGATATATAATTTGGTCTGGTAACTTTTCAAAGCTGTCAGCTGTGAGCTGTCAGTCAGCACTAAAGAAGCCATGGGGCTACTGTATAAAGCTTTGGCAGCACTGAAGAGGCGCATACTTATACTCACATAGTTTATTTCAATGTAGGATATGAGTTTAAAAAAACAAATTCACATTTACAATAAATTTACTTAGGGACTGTATTTTTACTACCGGATGAATATTGCTATCGAGAGCTTTAATCTTGTATTTGAATACTTGTGACGATGTTTATTGATAGCATATATGTGAGTGAAGTAAGTTGACATGCGAGAGAGAGGATGCTTCCAAAATAAACCTTTACTTGTTTGTCCTCTTACTTGACTCTCTTACTTCACAACTCAAGATAGGAAAATTCCATTTATATACTTTGAAATTTGATCATCGGAAGGATCAGCTTAGTAAAGGGGGTTCTTATTCACTTCTATTACGTCATAGGTAAAAAAAAAGAACTCAACGAAAATAAAGTGAGAAAACAAGCGAGATGGTGGATAGAATCTGAGAGACTTCAGTATCTTCTGTTAGTGAACTCTTAGAGAACCAATCTCACAGCCGAATAACCGGGACATCGGATACAGTATTACGCTCGAACCATAACATTTATCGATACCCGTTTTCTGCATTCTTTGGCTGACAAAAGCTAGAATGGAATCCGTCCCAATGTTTGTTAAAATTAAATACAATAAATTTACATCTGTACGCGGGAATCGAAACTGGGACTTTTGACTTAACAATGCTCTACCTCTCAGCTATCCAGGATAAGTCCTGTGCCCAGGGTAATTCCTCACTTAAAGCTTAAGGCAGAGTCTGTGATGGACTTGTGGAAATCATTGGCTACCTGAGGAGTTATTTTTGATACAACAGCCACTCGTTAATGGCTTAATTTCCCGTTTCTAAGAAATAACATTTTGTATAAAAGTTAATAACATGGAAATATAATTACATTAATTGTACATGAATAGCAAAACTTGGGAGGTTGAAATGGTCTTTACTCACTTACGATCCGGGATACCTAAGTGATAGAACGTTGGCACTTAAAGCCAAGGGTCTTGTGTTCGATTCTCGTGTTCAGGTGTCATTTTCAAAATTAATTAATATTATACCTGATTCGGTTGTAAACCTACTAAATATTGTGTTGATCTCTCAAGTATCGCTACTCATGTAGGCCACAATTAATTGAACTAGCGTATGATTCTACATTTAAAATAGTAATTTTAAATTACATTAATTAAAAAAAAGTAAATTGGTTACATTATTTTATAAATTAATCTACATAAAACCTCCCCAGATTAAATGCTTGATTCGAGCTGCATTACCTTGATAAGCTAGGTCCTACCCAGGGAATGAAACGGTCTCTTTATCAAAATTTCTCTTTCGAACCCAACCTTTTTACTATCGAAAAAGTTTATTTGAAAGATGGATTTTCTTTTATACATGGCATTTAGTGGTTTTTAAATGGCTTAAGATTATTTTTATACTCGTATATTATAACGAGGGTACATAAGTTGGAATTAAAATCTTGTTTTGTCATTATATTTCCAAGTATTTGTGACAACAACACACTTATCAATTCATTTAAATTTGTTTGGCTGATGTTAACCTCTAAATTCAAGTTTTATAATTTTTACTTCATAGCATATTTGAACTTAAAACATTGTTTTGTTCTTAGTTTATTGTTTATATGTAAGTATTTGTAAAACATTTTTTAACGAGAAATATATTTAATTTAGACTTTTCATCAACTTGTGTATAGTCCAATTGATGATGCATTATTAATTTTATGTTACATGTTCTTATCTGACCATATGTTTTTCACCAGATATAATATTTGTTGACTTGCAATTTCACTGAATAAATCCACAAACTTAGTAACGGTTTAGTTTATTAAATTAAATTCTCTCTCTCTCTCTATATATATATATATATATATATATTTCTAGAGCAATCTATTTAAGTCTTAACTTTTAATTATAACCACTCCTTACTTTCAACTATATTTAGATGTTTTCTAAAATGTTAAAAAAGTCACAAAATGGCATACACTGTAAAATCCTTTAAATAATCAAAAATACATACAGTACAATAATTAATGTTTTCAATATCAGAGTTTTATAAAATAAAATATAAAATAAATTTATATACTAGTTATCATTGAAATTGACATCATAGAAAAAAAGATTCAATGTCACACACTTCTCGACTCTGATTATAGCTTATATCCGGATCAATGATTAAAAAAATGTATGGATTTAGATTAGAATAGTTACGTTCGGTTGAGGTAAGAATTTCAATCTCTGACAGTTTTACTGGGAGATGTATCTCCATAACCTAGTTTATTTTATCAGCATGTCTTACTACTCGTTCGGGTAGTGTACTAATTACACTAATGTCTTTGCGATGAGGAACGTTGAATTTACAGGAGGTGTACATGGATTTGCGTAGAGGGAAAGTGTAGAACAGTTTATAAAAATTAGCTCAGTCCACCCGCTTGGAGTGTGAACCTTAATCTCCCCATCAGTGGCAGCCCAGTCTGTTGCGATACTCATGCCTTAGACTATTAGGTCATTGAAGTGGGTGTCTTAAGTTTATTATTCTATATTCACATCAATGTAATTGGATTTATTTTAAGGTTAATTCCTTATTTAAAAATATTGGATGGATTAGTTAATAACTATTTTGTTAAAAGTGATTGTCAAAAGTATCTAAAAGCTACTTTTACTGACTTTTTGGTGCAATACTAAATGTATTGTTTTATTTTCTAAACACTGTTATTAGTGTATTATCAACATTTTCCCTAAATTTGTTTTGTAAGGTCTAACCGAGTCGATAGGAAATAAGCTAAATAAATACATAAAAAATTTAGTAAATAATGATAAATAAGTAATTATTATTATGTATATAGCTATCTTTTACATGATTAATTTCAAAATATTATGTTGATTGTAAATTAACGAATACAGATGAATAATAAGCACGCATGTAATACTAAAACAAAAGCGCACATATCATATATCAAATTTATCTATGTTTAACTTCAAACGCACGACACATACTATCGTAGAGTGTAAATTGAAATAAATAACGCCATGATGAAAGTAAAAAATGTGTCGTTCAAGATAAACAGGAAATGATATTTGGGGTGAAAGCTACTCTGAAAGAAAATTGACACATTTCCCGGGTGATTTCCTGGGCCCCTTGGGCCTGTTTCCTGTTCTTTGATCCAAAACGCAACCCGTAGGACCAATATTTCCCACACTTGTTGACATGGCACGTGATCCAACAGGCCAATCACACATTTACAGCTCTATTTAGTGTTTTATTACTTTTGTTCCATGCTTCGCATCACTCTACCTGTCCGGGATATCGATATGTTTATATTGAGAGGTTGATGTTGAAGAAGGTATATATTAGAGAAAATGAAACCACATTTCCGTGAAGGGAAAGATATAAAACATTTATAAAATAGCACCTCATCAAGTAGATATTTGAGCACGGGCCTATCATTTACCAGTAAATAAAACAAAATGAAACTGATATCCTTGTCCACATAGCCATTGATGGTGGTAGATTTCTTTTCTATGAGCAATAGTATTGCGGACTTGTTATTTAGGATAAAGTTTGACATAAGGGTATAAACTAATTTTTTAACGAATACTCTAATTGATTTAAATTTACACCTTACTAACACAGGGACATATCAGAATACGACTAAAAAAACTGGATATCATCGCTGAGGAAACTGCGTGGTTACTATTGGGAGAAAGCGTTGTCATTCTCTCACTCATGTGTGGTCAATCTACCCTCGAATATAAAACAGGTTTTGTAACGCAAAGTTGCCAGTAGCTTTTCTTACATCAGAACACCACCTTCTGACATAACTGAGAGTGAAGATATTTGGCAACAATTAACTGAGAGAAAGCAAAGATAAAGCTTTTCTCCATAAGACCTGTAGTTACCTCAGAAATGATGTAGGATGTAACAAACTAGGTGTAGCTGTATCCAAGACAGAACCTCTAACACTGTACACCCATCTGGGCACCAGGCAACTACCTGGGTAACAGGATGAGATGATGATATAAAATCGCTAGAATATTTTACTCAACTATCCCTAGAAATGTAGTAGGGTATTCTAGAATGTTATCAATACCACTTGGCTACAGATACTAGCCAACTATAGTTAAAATTATATTGAAATTAGGTGTTTATTAGACCGCCTTTGTGATATAGTGGTCAGAGCTACTGATTTCTGATCCAGAGGTCTCTGGTTCAATTTATGGAGCTTCCAAATTTTTCTGTGAAGCAGTGGGTTGGTAACGGGGTCAACTCATCCTAGAGAGGACAAATAATGAGCTACTTGAATAAGGAAGTAGTAGCTCCGGTCTATTAAAAATATATTAACGGCCAAAGGGTTAATTGTGCTGACCACATGACACCCTCTATCCATAAATGTTGGCACTATCTTTGCCAATATGCAGCGGCTGCTTGGTTGGTATAGCTCGCTCTCGGGCCGAAGCCATGGAATTTTTATTTTACAATTCAAAAATGCCAACAACGACAGTGGCTTTCTATAGCCTCATGCTTGAAATAATTTTGTCTCACTTTTATGGTAGGCTTAGTTACCTTTTAACAGGTAATACGATACAAGAAAGAAGTATAAGAACAAGTTAGTGGGAAGAATAGAATACTGCTTCTACATTGAAAAAAAAGAGTATAATTTTTGCTCCAATGCTGCCATTAGATTGCAAAGAAAAAAAATTACTCTTTTAGAAAGTTTATTTGGAGTTTTCCCTATCTTTTTTGAAGAGTTTACATAAAACTAAACCTAAATAAAGAAATTGGGGGATAATGATCATATTTATTTGATTGCCAACCCACTCGTCAATTCTTTTTCCAGTAAAAGACTTTCAAAATGGAAGCTATGTTCCACCTCTAAAGATTGTGAAAGTTATATTTTGATTGCCCTTCCTTTGGGCTTCTATATTTATTTAACATAACTTCTTCAAATATAAAACAGGTTTATTAGGGTAAGCAATGATCTGTGTTTTCAATTTTTTTAAAAACCTTATTCATTCTTAGGAGGCAATATTTCAGTTTGTGCACATATTATCACATATCCAGGGGAAGAAATTTCGATTCCACATACCTCCACGTTTTTTTCGAATCTCTCTTCAATATCAACTTCTTAAGGAATTCTTGCTGAAGGCTCTTCGCAGGAAACGATGCACACGGTACATTATCAAGTATTAGATTCTTCAAAGGCTATTTCTAATAAATATTGATTATCCATGTGAGAGAGAACATTAGAGAGAAATAGATTCAAACCGAGCGAGAGGAAACTATTAATGAAAATAGTGTAAAATAATAGGGAGAGGTAAAAAAAAAACTATATTTATTTTAAAGAACAAAATATGAAAAGAGAAAAATGGGCGTATTTCATTTAGGCCACGTATACCTTCTATGACCTGCATTTAAAAGGGTGTAAATCCCACATTACAGTTGGGCCACGAGTTTGTTCTTGGAAAATTGTAAACAAATCGTACTGGTGTACCAACTCGGGCCTGGATGTTGTGGAGCTCCATTTAGGATGGCTGTAAACGTGTTATCAAACTGAGAGAAGAACACCAAGTGGGGTGACCTGGTGGTCTAGGGGTAAGGTGTCAGACTTCTGTGCTGGTGGCCGGGGTTCAATCCTCGGTCCCGGCACAGATTTATCTGATTACCAAACCATTCCTTCACCCCTGACAATACATCTTGTGAATGTGGGGATGCCAGGCCTCCACCATGGTTCGGATTCCACGTTAAACTGTAGGTCCTCCATTTCATCTCACAATCACCCTACCATTACACATTAGCGTAAGTGCGTATAACCCGAACGGGTAGTAAGACGCGGNACTGTAGGTCCTCCATTTCATCTCACAATCACCCTACCATTACACATTAGCGTAAGTGCGTATAACCCGAACGGGTAGTAAGACGCGGTGCTAATAATAATAATAACACCAAGTGATGGATATTAAGACAAAACGAAATGCTAAGCCACTCTAACCCATCCTAATTTAACTTAATATAAGGCAAAAAGATTGGTGGGGCTGAGTTCATATACACCCGCAGGTCTATTATCTATTATAGTCCTCCTGCCAGTAAACGTCACCCAAATAAGTAAAGAACTTTTGGGACAAGGTGTTTGAGCGCATTCACACATAATGGGTTTGGCTCGTTACCTTTGTTAGGAGCGGTACCCCTCGAAGTAAAGTATGTGTGTTTAAATGCATCCTTTAATACGAGGTGGGCGTACCCATTTTTTCGCGCGGGCCGAAAAATCACCCGCCTATGTTGGTAGTTTAGCGCGAAACTGCTCCTAGCGACGGGATGGGACGAAACACCAACTACAGACCATAGGTGTTTATGTGGTTTTAACAAGCAGTGGACGCGGGCTGTTTCTTCCAGTGCTCAGACTCAATTTAGACCTGGTGCCAGGTGGAAACATTTGATACTTTTATAACTTTTATTATTCGATTACACTAGAAAGTTTTAAATGGAGTCAGGAATAGATGTAGAGCATCTAATCACGTTTGTTCCCGATAGGCCTGTAATATGGGGCAGGGGTCGACAACCTACAGCACATATGCCAAGTGTGACACGTGGAAAGATTATCAATGCTACTCTGAGTGATTTGAATGAGATTAACATGAAATATTTACTTTTATTTAAAACCATTGAAATAAAAGTAATAATTTTAATAACGTGTTTTATATTTTAATGATTCAATTGTTTTGTTTCAAAATTTCAAAATATTGTCTACAAAACTTACATTTTGCAAAACATATTCAAATCGTTTGTATTTAATCTGATTTATATTAAAATATTCCAGAAACAGTAGGTAGTTACTTAATGTATTTGATTTATAAATATATTGTTGCATTTACATTCTACAAGGTCAAATTAAATTGGTTTTAATAGTTTTATTAATTGACTAGTATAAGAATATAAACGATTTGGGTGAGCTTACGTTGGTTGGCACACTGAGCGACTTTGCAATAATACTTTTACACAACACTATTAAAAGGTTGCCAATCCCTGCTCTTGAGGAATACAAATCATGAACAGTAGCAAGAGAAACGTGTAAAGGATTGTTCCTAGATTTACATAAGGGTTTCTAGAATATTATACATGTGAAAGAAGTTAAAAAAAACTACGTATCGTCCATCCTCAATTCACAGTACAAGTTTAAGAATGCTCAAAAATCTGCTATTTTCTGCAAGAGCGGGTGAACCCATTATCTCCTGTTGCACGTTTTCCTTTAGAAATATAACATAATTATGAAAAAGTTATAAAAAATACACTTCCAATTGCAATCCATTTCCACTCGCTAGTTAACCCGAACTGGCTGCAAATGCACAGGCAAAACTTTAAAATGACACTAGTCTCTAACGACGGTGGCGGGTAAGAACCACCACGTGTGAAAACAACTGTACTTTCACCCACGCCCGTCTCTAGTGACAAGATGGTGGTGGGTAGAACCAGCCACGTGTGAACACAGCTGCACCTTAAACTGCGCCAGTCTCTAGTGACAAGATGGTGGTGGGTAGGACCAGCCACGTGTGAAAACAACTGCACGTTCACCCACGCCCGTCTCTTGTGACAAGATGGTGGCGGGTAGGACCAGGCACGTGTGAACACTACTGCACTTTCATCCACGCCCGTCTCTTGTGACAAGATGGTGGTGGGTAGAACCAGCCACATTTGAAAACAACAGTACTTTCACCCACGCAAGTCTCTAGTGACAAGATGGTGGCGGGTAGGACCATACACGTGTGAACACTACTGCACTTTCACCAGCGCCCGTCTCTTGTGACAAGATGGTGGTGGGTAGAACCAGCCACGTGTGAACACAACTGTACTTTCACCAGCGCCCGTCTCTTGTGACAAGATGGTGGTGGGTAGAACCAGCCACGTGTGAACACATACTGTACTTTCACCCACGCCCGTCTCTAGTGACAAGATGGTGGCTGGTGAAACCAGTCACGTGGGAAAGGGCTCTCTTGTCATCCAACTGTTATGCGTCGCTGGAAATAATAAAGCGCTACTTCATAATCTAGAAATAGAAGAAGATTGAAGAAAACTGAGTAGGAGAACGAGAGTGAGGAAGAATGAGAAAGTTTCATAAATGAAGTTATAGAATATTTTGGGAGATAAAGAAAAAGTGAGGGGGAGAAAGGAAAAAGGGAGAAACAGACACACGTCTTGTAACAAAGCCTGCTATTATTGTACGCTAGTTTCCGACTGTGTTGCGACTGAAACCACTAAAACACAAATCACGAATTTGAACGCCATATTAGAATTGAGAGAGAAGCAAGTATCAGTTTTTTGGAACCGTCTCTTTCAACAGGAAGTACTAGGTGTCTGAAATAATATTGCATTTCAGTAGCATACGGAGAGTTCAAATATTAATTAACTGAATTAAAACACAAGAACGATCACTGAAAGAGTTTTTTCAGTGAGTTTGTACAATGAAAACGTTGATGAGATGTAGAATACTACTTTGAGCACTTAAATATGGTTTAATAATATATATGTTTACCCTAATAGTTAGAAATCTTGACCTTGATGGAATACACAATGACCCTATCTTATAAATTGCACCACAGTGGATCCATGCAAGCTAAGCTCGCTGCAGTCTATAGTGTAAACGAAGGATGCATGACTAGCGGATTTACACTATAGGCCCACTAGGCACGAACCTAGGGGCGGCGACTTTAGGGGGTGGCACATTTTGGATAACCTTATTTTAATTTTAATATTTTATTTTTAATAATTACGTTCATGACGTATATTCCTGATATTCTTTCGTAGAATTTCGTAGATTATTAAGGATGGATTTAGAAGAAATGTACCCACACATGCTTAGAGGGAGAGTAGAAAACAATTTTGGTAAAACAACTCTCAGTACACCCGACCGAGATTCAAACCTTGATCTCCCCGTCATTGGCAGTCTGATCTAGTGGGAGAGGGATGCCCTGAACCATGCGGCCACCGAAGCAAATACTATTTAATTTGGTAGGCACTACATTAATAAAAACTTTGTTTTTAAATTGTCATCTTTTAGTCTTCTTTCATTATCATTCTATCTAAAGTTCATAGTATGGTTTTATTTAACCTCATGTATACAATTTGTCTATATCTAAATGTTTATACGATATTTGTAAATAATGCCTCAGTTGCTGAGTGCACTTGTTTTTCACTGTCATGCAATTCATGCCCACTACTGATAGGTACGCAAACAGAAATTCTAAACTTTTCTATATGAAATGACTACGCCTTTAAAAGTTTGGAAAGGAGTTTGAAAGTAGTAGAAAATATATTGTGAACCAAAAGTTTGGTCTTAAAATATTTGGGTGTGAGTAGAGTTTTAGCTAAAAATGTAATTTAAATACACGTAGAATATCTTGTTTCTCTTAATAAAAATACTAAATTATTATTTATTGGAAATATATTAAAGTAATTATATTTATAATAAAAACTGGCTCACTAGAATTTAGTGTCTTTATTTTTACTTAAATAAGGGAGAAAGAGGGCGTTGTACACCATATCATTTATTTTTAAATATTACAAATCACTTCAAAGTGAATGAAAATATTTGTGAGAATAACAAAGCGATAAAATTTAAAACTACTATAAATTCTGGAGAGTTGTTTTTTTGTTGTACTGTCTGACCCCATCAATCTGTTTTATCCTTGGCTTTGGCGTCTTCACGTCACAAATTTTATCTGAAAAGAAAGATGAACGTTTTTCACCTTCACACCCAATGGGCACTCCACCCTCCTTGATACACCCTCACTGCCATTAGAACATTCTGGCTGGCACTTTCTCAATTTACACCCCTCCTCCCCCCCTTTCTCTCTCTCTAAAAAAAAAGAAGAAGTGTGTGTTGAAAGTCCAGGGGAGATTTAGTCTAAGAAGTTTCTGATGTATATTTTACTACACCAATGTAAAAGTTTCACCAATACCTTTATAAAACTTTCGCACTTTTCACAAAGTTTTATAAATTTTCGATCTAACACCAAATGTTTCAGTTTTTCTTTTAATCGATAGTTTTATCTTAAACTTGCACAACTATATGCATATATGTATACGTATTAATATGAAAACTATATTATTATTATTATTATTATCACCGCGTCTTACTACCCACTCAGGTTATACGCACTTACGCTAATATGTAATGGTAGGGTGATTGTGAGATGAAATGGAGGACCTACAGTTTAACGTGGAATCCGAACCACGATGTAGGCCTGGCATTCCTCACATTCACAATAGAATTTATATATATATGTATGTATATATGTATATATATATGTATATATGTATATATATGTATATATGTATATATATGTGTATATATGTATATATATGTGTATATATGTCTATATATGTATATATATATAGATATATATCTTGTAACGATGTGTGAAGTCCATATTTTCAAATCGAAATGAACTATCAACTGAATGTATTAAATATTCTCGAACATGAATCGAAGTTCAAATACTTTTGGTTAGCTGTTTAATTTTTTTTAATATTACGATTTGGTTCTTTAAATATAATAATGCACTAAAATTATTTGTAAAATGTTTTATCGCACCAATATTTGTAGCTTTTATTTTTATTTTTATAAATCAAGTTATTTTCACAGCTTACAATTCAATTAAGTTACATTTTATCCTTAGTAATATTGATTTGTAGTGTATATAAAATCTAATATTGTCAATAATTTGACGTAAATAGAGTATTCTAGCTGTCAATATATTATTAGTGAATTAATGAAGCCAGATATTTTTTTGTCATTGAGAAAATGAAGTTGATATTTATTTTGAAGCCAAGTTGAAGTTTCAAAGCTTTGTATAATTGTGTTTAAGATAACCTTGGGATTATAGACACTCATCTTTACACTAACGTGAGAACATGATTTTTGTCGATGTTTGTAACACATTTTGATATTTAAAAACAAACACTGCCTTATGTAATAGGTAATCTAAATAGATTGTGCAACTCGAATCAGACAACACCATAATAGTTCAGTTTTCTGTATTCTTCTCTAAATATATTAATATTTATTTAATAATATTTAGCACCGCGTCTTACTACCCGTTCGGGTTAAACGCTTTAAGGACTAATTACTCTATTGGATTAGGAATTGGGAAGGTTGAATTAGAGGAAGTGAACCCGAATTTGCGTGGAGGAAGAGTGGAAAACCATTTAGGAAAACCACCCCCAGTTCACCCAACCGAGATTCGAACCTCGATCTCCCCGTCCTCAGCAGTCGAGCTCAACACGACAAGCGCGTTAGCCAACTGCACCACCGAGGTGAGTTTCTTCTCTAAAGACTGTGGATTTGAGATGAATTCAAAATTAAGAAGAAAGGCAATAATAAAATTGTATTCAACTCATCCCGGTTTATATTTTGTATCGTGAAGAGTGTAGAAAATTGCATTTAGAATCAATTTTTTGTTATTAACTGAAAATCTGACTTGTCTAATTTCCTATTTAAACGGTATTGAAATAGGCACATAATTTCGTTAAAATAATATGAAATATTAATATTCTTTTTAATTTGTTATGTGACTTTAAACACGTCTTATTATTTGAGTAAAGATTTTTCTTATAAACATAAAAATAATTAATACATTATATCCAACAGGAATACATTAATACAACAAAATATTAACAATTTTTTTCTACCCCTCTAAAAGGTTTGCCCCAATAATTGGGCTCACTTGGAATACTTAAAATTACCTGCAGAATCGAAACCAAAATAATTTATTTATTCTACCGAATTTTGTCAAAATCATTTAAAATCTGCCAAAATTAATATTTTTGCAAATTTTGGATGACTTTGACTTGATATGAAAAAATAAATTAGTAATATATTAATAACCAAGTGATTAGCAGTAAATGTGTATTCCAATAATTTTTTTAAATTTTATAAAGAATTGTTTGTAAATTTCTTGCCAACATTTTTTATTATATTCCAAAATATTTTAAACTAGTTTCTACCAATTAGTTTTAATATTTAGTGGCCGGAATACACTAATTACACTATTTTTAACAATCTATCTTATTACACGTTCATTCTGTACTCTAAACACACTAATCACCCTAATGATTAGGGTATTTATAAGGCTAAATTTAGAGGAAGTATACCTGCATTGGCGTTACGGAAGAGTGGAAAACCATTTAGGAAATAAACCAGACTGGAATCCAGCCTCTATCTCCCCGTCATCAGAGTCTAGTTTATTACAATTTGCAAGAATACCGTCTTAGACCATTCGGGTACCGAAGTAGGTCTCTCAGACCATAACATTTCAGGAATCATTTTATTGTTAGCAAATATTTTTAATCTACGAGCAGACACACTATTTTTTTTAAGTGGTAATTTTGAAACTTCCTCAAAGTCTGGCGAGACGAAAGTATTGGTTCTTTTTTTTT